>JADRCH010013283.1:0-78797 GCA_019843965.1 Rhynchomys soricoides
TACATAGAGAAACCCTGTCTCAAAACAAAACAAAACAAAAAAAAAAACAGAATAACAACAACAAAACCCAAAGCAAAAAGGAAACCCGTCTAATTGTTTTAAGAATATTGGTAAGGGTGTTGGTTGGGGATTCAGCTGAGTGGTAGAGTGAGCACAAGGCCCTGGGTTTGGCCCTCAGTTCGGGGGGAGGGGGAATAATATTGGTAAGGTCTCTGAGATTTTGCGGCTTCTTTGTAAAATATTCTAATGATGCCTGCTCTGCTTTCCTGTAAGAGCACTTACTGTTGTGATTGTATCTCAGATTGTATCATATTGTATCTCAGAACCATGTAGGGTTATTATTTTCTGGTTGCAGTAGGACTGTAAAACTAATGAGGTGATCAGTGTGTCTCTGCAGGGCTCAGAACCTCTTACTGTATAATTGTAGATTTACTGCATCAGACTGATTAGTCAGTTTTTAAACTCTGTAGAGAAACTAGAATTTACTTTCCAGATCATATCCTAGTCTGTACCCTAATAGGGCAGATTGTAGTTTCAGTTAGTTTGTTTTCTGTAATGCACAGAGCTGTTTTTAGTGATTGGGTTTTTGTTTCTTTTTTAAAACATCTAGATTCAGGAGGAATCCGACATGTGGAAAATCAGAGAACTAGAGAAGCAGATGGAGGATGGTTACCAGGGTACCAGAAGGAACACAGTACCCAGCAGCTCAAGGTGAAGTATGCCTCTGAGAACCAAAATAACTCTCATCTTTTTAGAATTACTAACTTTAGCTTTAAGACATTCTGGTATGTTAAGGATAGATGCATTCAGTTCAGCAAATCAGTAAGCCTTCCTTTTTTCTAAATTTAGGTCCAAGTGATGGCTAACATAATAGGGCTGTGATAACATCACTAGGCTCTACTAATCCTCAAAGGGAAATGAAACAATTCTCCTTGGATCACTGTAAATTTTAGGTTTTATGAATTCCAACCTTGTCTAATAGCTTGTAACTTAAGATTTTCTATTGGAGTATGTTTCTTTCTTCCCACTCTCCCTACCTCCCTCCCTCCCTTCGATATTATAAAAATTGTATGTTTGCTGGGCATGGTGTGTCATGTCATGTCAACTCAGGAGGCAGAGGCAGATAGATCTCTGAGTTTGAGGCCTGGCCTAGCCTGAGCTACATAGTGGTTTCCAGGCCAGCCAAGACTTCAAAGAGGGACCTTGTCTCAAAAAACAAAAACAAAATTAATTTCTTTTACTTACTGTGTTGGCAATGTTTTGTATGATGTGTGAGTGAGCGTATATGGGTGTTCCAGTGCACATGTGGAAGTCAGAGCTTAACTTTCAGGGATTTTTTTTCTCTTAACAACTGTAGGTTCTGGGACTAGAACTCAAGTCATCAGGCAAGCACTTTTACCTCTAGCTATCCCTGGAGTCTTATAATTAATTCAGTCAGTCATACTGTTCCTCCTTTAGTCTATTACATCTTAAAAACATTTACTTTATTCGTGTATAGGGTACAGAAGAAGGCATTGGATGCCCTGAAGCTGTAAGGTGCCTGACTAACATGGGTGCTGGGATTTGAACCAACATCTCCCAGAAAAGCAATAAATACTCTTAACCATTAAGCCACAGCTCCAGCCTTAGGTATCTTTTTAAAAGCCACACTTACTATCTTTGCCAGGTTCATGGGCTTTTATATTTCCTTGGTAATAATTTGAGTGAGAATATAAAGGATTTTGCAGGCTTGACTGTGTTCTCTGGGAGGTGTAGGGTGTATTATGAGTAATTAGGAATATCTCTAGGGCTTCATATGCTTTTTGAGTATAAGAGATAGGTACACGAGATAAGTCGGAATCCTGATTTCTAATGCTAGAAACCTAAATCTACAGCTAGGGAAATATTAGAAGAAAAGAATCACAAGTGCATGTGTTGGTGGAGCATGTGGACTTTAGTGTAGTAGTAGGCTGGGTGTGACCGGTATCAATGTTACATGGTGCAAAGGTAGGGTACCAGCATGTTCCATGAGTTTTGTTCATGCTACTTCATTAAGTGACATCACAGATTGCTTGTAAATCTGAAAGTTTGTCTCTTTTCATTTATAGTCGGATGAGAAGTGATGGTTTTGATGAAGAAAGTCAGAGAGACTACTGGAGGTCAAAGAATGAAATTTCTGGGGCCCTGGAAGATGATTTTCTTAAGGCTAAATCCTGGAACAAGAAGTTATATGATTATGAATCAAATATACCAGACAGGTTTGTGATTACATTCTCATGACCCCTAACGGTGTTTGGCTTGAGAATATGTATTTGTTGAAATTAATTGTCCTAGGCCTGGAGAGATGGCTCAGTGGTTAAGAGCACTTGTTGCTCTTGTAGGGGACCCATGTTTGGTTCCTAGCACATACAGGGCAACTTAGAATTGCCATAACTCCAGTTCAGGGGATCTGACACCCCCTTCTAACCTCTGTGGGCACCAGGCATGTATGTGTAGGCAGGCAAAACACTCATACACAAAAATTAAAAGTAAATCTTCAAAACAGATTGTCCCCATAAAAGCTTGTAAGTGGCAATGCATAGCAGTACTTAGAATTGCTAAGAAACGGCTACTGCCATTTAGATGAATGAATAAACAGTGTAGGCTTTCCTTACAGTGGAATAATACTTGGTGGTAAAAGGGATAAGTACTAATTGTACATGCTTAACCTCGAAAACTTTACAGATGCTAAAAGAAATCGGGCACAAGAGCCCATGTCTTTTGTATTATGTAGTATGTCTAGAAGGGAAAATCCATAGAGACAAAAATACTTAGGCTTGTTTGGGGCTACAGGTTCTGTACCTGGCATGCAAATCACTTTAGAGTGTCCAAGAGTAGATAACATGTTGTAAAGTAGTTTGGGAGAAGAACTTCATTGCTAAAGAAAAGAGCAAATAAATAAATAAATAAATAAATGAAAGAGCATGTGAATTCTTTAGTGTCTGGTAAGGACCAGTCTCCTGTGTCTGATAGAATAGTGGTAGAGAAAGTAGAGCTATCATTGAGCTAGTGTGTGGTTTTACTGTGCCCCCTTTTTCTTTGTGTGTGTGTATAGTATTCATGCAATCCAAAATCTAATTTTGTTTTAATTTCCAAAAATGATATGCATTGCTTCATAAACTAAATGTATTGTGTCACCTTACAGATGGGGTCACAGTGGTTATAAAGAGTTGTATCCTGAAGAGTTTGAAACAGACAGGTAGGTAAATGCACTTACTGGAACAAAACCAAACACCTCAGATGAATACAAAATTGGGCCACAATTAGCGTTCCTGCCATTTACAAAGGATAAGTTTGCCATTGAAAATATAGCCAGAATCTGGAATGGTAGTGCATGATTGTAGTCCCAGCTGTTCAGGAGCCTGAGGCAAGATTGCTTGAGTCCAGGAGTTTGAGTCCAGCCTGGGACATAATATCTTGTCTCCAAATTAAAGAAAACAAGCAGAATTTAGTTGGGAGACAGTCCTAATGTATCTTTCCAGACTGAAGTTTGTTCTGTAAGCCTAAGGGTTTAAAAAATAACTGTGCGCCATCATCTGTCATGAACATGTTCCAGGATGCCCCAGACCTTAGTTATTTTATAATCTTATAGTCTGTCTACCTATCTTCCATATTCTTTTTAAAGAATTATTATAATAAATATAGTACCTATTAAAACCTTCTTTGCTCTGTAAGGAAGTATCCTACTGTTTCTCTTAGCTATATCCAAGTTGTCAGCATCATGCTTGTGCGTTCAGGTCATTGTTAAATAAAACAAGCTATACCAAACAGTGGATCTGATAACCCAGATGGCTGTAAATGACCTAAGATGGCTGGAAGTAGACACGGATGATTCAGGTCCTAGGTGGGACATAGTGGAATAGTGAGGATTTTTATCCTCTTATTCAGAATGATATGCAATTAAAATCTTACGAATTATTTCTGGAACTGACCCTGGTTGGCAGAAATCAGAAAAAATGAAACCATGAATAAGGGAACAGTGGTGTTTGGTATTTCGTATGTAACTCAGCATGGCAGATCAGGAGTTTGTTTTTTGACAGGATTTCCTATAGTTCAAGATGGCTTCGAATTCCTGCCTCTACCTTCCAAATATTGGGATTATAGGTCTATACCGGTATGTTTAACTCAAGTTAGGGTTTTAAAGATGAGGAAATAGACCCTTTGTAATAATAATAGATGAGCCCCACAGTAAGTATCACAGCTCTCATTTGCTGGGTAAGTTGGTATGTGTGTGTGTGTGTGTGTGTGTGTGTGTGTGTGTGTATGTATGTGACAGTCTCCCTTTGTAGTTCTGAGGTATAGAACTTGTTATGTAGAGGAGGCTGTCCTCAAACTTGGGAGGCCTTCTTCCTTCTGCTTTCTGAGTGCTGGGATTATAGCTATGTATCACCATACCCAGCTCAAAGTTCTGACTTCCAGTTCAGATGTTAATAATTTAGAGTGCAGAATATTAAATAGAAATGTACTTTTTCTTTCTTCCATAAAAGTTTTGTCTTGTCTTGTCTTTTTATTGGTAGTGATCAGCAAGATATTACCAATGGGAAAAAAACATCTCCCCAGGTAAAATCATCTGCCCATGAATCCCGAAAACATAAGAAGTCAAAGAAATCCCATAAGAAGAAGCAGAAAAAACGGTCACACAAAAAACAGAAGAAAAACAAAAAGGAAGCTACAGACATAACAGCAGATTCTTCAAGTGAGTTCTCAGAGGAAACTGGAGCTTCTAGTACCAGGAAAAGGAAGCAACCACATAAGAGCAAGAAAAAATCCAGGAAAAAGTCTCCTAAAAAATCTTTACCTTTAGGGGGAGAAAGTGATATTTCTCAGTCAGATGATTCTGCATCTAGCAGTTCTGAGGAAATCGAGGAAAGAGACACTAAGAAAACCAAAAGGAAAAAGAAAGAGAAGAGCGTCCATGTTACCATGCCTGACCCTGAGGTGCAGAAGAGGACAAGCAAGCGCAGGAACTGGAAGGTGGCTACCGATGCCAGGTCTGCTGAGAGCTCAGAGGATGACTAAGTGGGAGAGCTGCAGTCCTGCTTCCCACTGACTGACTCCTGTAGCACAGGGGTCTGAGGTCTGAGTTGTCCTGCCACAGATACCTTTTTTCCTATTTTGGCTTGTTAATCTCCATCCCCTTTTGTTAATAGGGAATCTGGTATTTTGTTAAGGTTTCTTGAAGAGATTATTTTTTCCAATTAATCACTTAAGGTAGAATACCTATACAGCAAATTAAAGAACCCAGAAAGCTGAACTCAGTAATGACCTGGGCACACCAATTGGAATGTTGGATTTAGGAGAATCAAGGGTCTGGGGTGAAGAAGGAAGACGGAAGTAGTGCTAAATAGAATAGGTTGACAAGGAGACCTTGCTATTTATACAGAAGGTATACTGCCTTCAGCTTTGGTGCTTTGGTTCTTCTGCAGTTGGGCCCTATAGGCATCTAGTTTACTTAGTGAGGAAATAGTTACAAGAACAAACCTTTCCCTTCATGGTAATATCTACAAAAGACTGCTAAGGAACCTAGAGTTTCAGCCTAATTTCCCTGCTGGTCAGGGTCTACAGCTACATTTAGCATAACCCAAACATAACAGTAACTGGATAGTAAATGTTTTTCTAGTTCCATTGCTGTATATTGCCTAAATGGGCTTGTGTTTGAAATTATTTGTTTAGTTGTCCTATCTATCAAATGGAAAGAATTAGGAAGTAGTTATGTTGCCAATGATGCTTTCAAAGAGATTCAGGGCATCAGCCATCTAAATGTCTTCTTTATTTTTTATTTTTTCTGAGTTGGAGATTGAACCGAAGGCCTTGCGTATACTAGGCAAGTGCTCTACCATTGAGCCATACCCCCCAGTCCTGTTGTTTATCTTGTTCATTTCTAATTCTATTAATGGATTTTAGATTTTTCCCTGAAACCAGTTGAATCAATTCCAAAATGAAATACACTTCTCAGGGACATACCCACTGCCCAGTCTGACTTTGTGTTTTGATTATCAAGAATATATTATTTCCCCCTGCTATATACTGTGATCCTGATATTAAACCAAAATACCACTGGAAAGTGGCTGGTAGAACTGTTGGCTTTTCATTAAGAGGAAAGATAAAGTGCCATTGTCAGGGTTTTTGTTTTTGAGGTTGTCACTTTGGTACTGAGTGAAATGCACAAAAATTCAAGACTGTGAGTCATGGTTCTGCCACTAATTGATTGAGTTCTAGAGCAGGTTAACTAACCTCCCTGGCCTTACTTTTTGCATGTGTAATACAGAGATACTTCATGGTTAGCATGACAGACACCAGCAATAGAATATGACAATGCTGACATCCCATGAAGTGGCATTTTATAGTTCTAACTAAATCTGTGCTCTTTATGGAATATGTTTCTAATAAAGTGCTTGTTCTTAAAATACATGGTTGGCCAGATATGCCCTATCCCTTGATTATGAGCAGGTGCCGCCTTTTGGGACACTGAAACACTAATGACTTTAGTCCTCAAATGCCAATGTTCCATGGTATATTCTTTTCCTTGGGTTTAGTGGAGGGAGAGTCTAGTTACTACCTCATAACCTTCTAGAAGCAAGTGATATTTTTGTTGGAAGTAGTTTTGGGCGTGCATTTTTAATGCAGTTTTGAGCTACAAATGTACTGATTGCAAGCGCAGATTCAGGAAGATGGTCCTGCAGAATAAGGCACTTCCCAGGCTTGAGTTTGAACCTTCCTCCCATACTAACAGATGAACCTTTTTCCCAAGGAAAGCACGTTCTGCCTGATTTAACCCCCCCCCCCCCCCAATGCCCTGCCACGTTCCATCTTTTCTTGGTCACATAAGCAATAAAATTGTTTCTGTTCTAATCCATGCCTTAGGCTAAGGCTTTGATGGTTCCTCTAATCCCCTTAACAGTGGTTTAGGGCCACTTTTGAAAACCTGTGCCCTCCCATTTGCATTACCAGCCCTGGAACATTTCTTGTTGGTGTTCCTTAGAGATGATTATGTTGAATCCTAAATTGGGATTTAGAAGAAAAAGAATTGGAGACTTCACATTTATTAACTGTTGTGATACAACTTGGAATTACTGAATTCCCATAAATAAAATTTCACTTTTGGACATTTGCTCTGTTACTTTTTAACACCAACAAACTTGGTAACTGCCTGATGCTAACCTGACATGTTGGCAAGTCTTTTCACCACTGGCCATTCAATCTGCTTAGTAACAAGTCTTTTGGTCTTCTGTCATTCAAAGGTATGGCCTACTGCCCTCCTTTCTGTACAATCTGGGCAAACCGACCGGTGATGGCAAGAGTAGTGTCAATGAAGCGATCCACACAGCTAGAGAGGCAGTTTTCAGTGCGGGAGTCTAGCCGACTTCCTGGCTTCTCCACACACTTATCCCAGCATAGCTCCATGAAGTGATGCACCTAAGGGAGACAAAAAACTTTAATTATTACGGTATGAGACATATTAATCCCTCATTCTATGACTTGATGAAAACCACTTGTAATATATCATAGGATCACTTTAGGACTACTCTTTACTTTGTCATCAGTAATGGCCCCAGATCTGCATCCTTACAGACAGTAAATTCTCACTAGAACTCATACTTTTGCCGGGCAACATTGGGGCATGTCTTTAATCCCAGTACTTGGGAGTCAGAGGCAGGTGGATCTCTGAGTTGAGGCCAGCCTGGTCTACAGAGGGAGTTGCAAGCCTTCAAATCAAACCGACTCATAGTTTCACAATGAAACTATGAGTCAAAGCAACTAGCGATATCATAAAATGGGAGGAAGTGAGGACACTAAGCAGTCGGTTCTTGATAGCTATCAGTATTCCAAGGTTATCTTGACTATACAATTAAAACCCTCGTTTGAAATATGCCTGAAATGCTCCAAACCCTGTCCCACACCAACTTAAGTTACACTGATTGCTGCAGGGCTCATCTTTCTCTAATAATGATCATCAATTCCAAATACATTATCACATGATCCAATGAAGAGGCAGCAGGCAACAACGAACCCAGAACTCATGGTGAGGACCGGCGTCTTGTCTACCTGTGCTCCAAGGTCAGATTCTAGAGATTCCGAATGCCATTCCGGACCTGCGACCGGCTAATATGACCGCATGTTCCTGTTGCCCAAACCGTTCCGCTGCATTTCAACCCTTTCCTCCCCACGCAGCGCTTGCCTCACTGACACTGAGCGCTGCAGGTCACAAGGGCGGGAGGCTCAGCCGGGATCGGGCTGGCCCGTTGTGCCGCAGTGTCCAGAGCTCTGTGAATGCCCGGGATCTGCGCCTCACCCTCCCTTTCCTGGTCCTCATCCTCGTACCTGCGCAGTGAATTGCGCCTTCTGCTGCTCAGCGGCCACCAGGCGTTGTAACTCCGCTTCGTCCGCTTCGCCAAGCTCGGCCATTGTCAGCGTCAGGCTCTTCGCTGAGGTACGCACGCGCGGCGGCAGCGCACCGCCTCCTGACTTCCGGTTCACTCTTGCGGTTGCTTCACCGTTTTATTTTGTTTTTTTACGCGGGGCAGGACTTACTACATAACTGCTTCCGGGCTGTAGGGTGACCTTGAGCCCTCAAAAGCGGCATGGCGATTCTGTTAAAGCTGGGCGTTCTCTGCAGTGGCCGAGGAGCTCGAGGTGAGGTGTCTTGGCCCTCAAAGGTTCTTGCTGCGCCTGGAGCAGGGGAAAGGAAGAAGTGAGGGATTGATCGCCGGGTGGCGGAACGTCTGGAGAGGAAGAAACGTCCTCTTGTGCCCTCGAGGCACCTATGCGGACGCAGCGGTAACCGTTGTAGCCCAAAGGCCCAAGTATTTACCTGCTGACTGGTCTCCCCAGCTCGTACTTTCAGCTTCTGGACTGTGGTTGTGACACTGGGCTAATGTGAAAACAAACTCCTGTTTGAGTGTGGATGGAAGGAATCCATTTGAAAATCTGTTTTGAGTGGCTTGCTATGTAGTGCTGTCTTTCCTCGATCTAGCGATGTAGACAAGACTAACCTGGAGCTTGCTGGGAGCTCCCTGACTGGCTCTCCTGTGCTGGCATAACAACCATGCCCCGTCACTCAGGGCTTCGATAATCATTTTAACCAGGCATTTTCGTTATACCAAGCGATTAAGAGGCTGGTATACAAACACGAATTAAACAGTTTCAACCCTCGAAGAACTTCTTGTGTGTGTGTGGGGGGGGGGGGGGTTACAGGCAAAGTAAAGCAAAACCTGTTGTGTTATACGGACATTAGTAATGAGTGTAGAGAAAGTTTGGAATACTTGCTTTGGAAGGACTAACCTGCCTTGGTTCTGCAGAGAATAGCATTCTAGTTGTAACCGGGAGCAGCAAAAGCCAAAGAGAGGGGATATAAAGATGCACAGGGTGCGATAAAATGGAACAAATACAGTAATATTTGTGAAAGTTAAAGTGTGAAATTAGCCTAGAAAGGCAAAATGGAACTAAGCCACAGAACTTATTTTATTCTATTTTTGAAAGTACAGTCTCTCTGTATTGCCCAGGTTGGGAGTAAGATGGAAAGGGTTGATAGGTTTACAATCTTGGTTTATTTTTGTTTTTACTATTGTTACTTAGGGTGTCCTGGAACTTGTCCTGTCTCAGCCTCCTGAGTAGCTGGTGTGCACCACCTGGCTTCACAGTCTTTTCCTTTTGAGCCTGGCATCTCGTGCTTGCTAAGCATATGCCCTGTTGCCAGACTTTATAGCCTCAGCCTCAGCCTAGACTTAGGGTTAGTAACAGTGTAGTAGATGGCCTTGATGGAGCTAGAGCAGCGTCAGACCCAAGTTATGGAGATGAGATAGGCACTGTTGTGGTAGCCAGGCAGTGAAGTCCTGAGCTTGGGAGGTACAAAGAGGAGAAAGCAGTCTCAGGAAGTGTTAAGGAGATGTGACAATAGGATTTGGTGATTTATAGAGGGAAATACCTGGCTGGCTATTGACTATTACTGGAATTGGCTGCATGGAGTTACTTGATCATCGATTGTTGGAACAGACATGGGGCGTATGAAAAACAGTTCCGCAGCTGAACAGTTGGGAAGTGCAGACTTAGGCGACACTTCACAGAAGCAAGACTAGAAAGCTCAGGCCTGCTTGCACAGGCTGGTGACTCTAGTGCTTGGTGGTGGGGATGGGAGGGTGGAAAGGTCATGGGGCAAGGGATGAAGAGCAAGGCAGCTCTGAGTTAGAAGCCAGCCTTGTCTGCATAGAGAGTTCAAGGCCAGCCAGGGCTACACAGTAAAACCCTGTAACCACCTTCCACCCTTCCACCCCCACCCTCCCATATGAACACCTACCAAAAAAAAAAAAAAAAAAAAGACAGGAGAGAAAATATTAAATTATCTTTTTGTGTACATATGCAGTTAGCATTCTGGGGACTCATTGAACCTTTGTTTACTTTGCCTAGTTTTTAGCAGTGTTATGAAGTAAATGCAGTTGTTCACTGTGTTGGCTAGATTTTGCCTACTTGATCCAACTTAGAATCAGTGGGAAAGAGGGACCTTAACTGAAGAATTGCCTCCATTGGATTAGCCTTTGGCCATGTCTGTGAGAGAGTGTCTTGGTTGATGATGAGGAAAGACCCAGGCTACTGTGGGTAGCACTATCCTAGGCAGTTGTGCATGAGCTGAATAATAAAGCTAGTGAGTGTGAGCCATGGGGCAGACCAGTAAGCAGCTCTCCCCTGTGATTTCTGCTTTGGTTCCTACTTGATTTCTTGCCCTGATTTTCCTCAACGATGGACAGTGACCTGGGATTGGAAGCTGAAGTAAACACTTTCTTCCCTAAGTTGATTTTGGTCATGGTATTTATCATAGTAACAGAAAGCAAACTAGAACATTTTCCTTCTACAGCTATTTAAATGAGCTGCTTATCATCCCATGGCTAATCTGTGATATAGCTGGGTGAACATCAGTCTGTCTTATTTTAACCAAGAGGCAAGATCCAAAGGGGACAGGAAGGAGGGGTCCAAGGGTACAGATGAGATTTGGTCTTGAAAAGGAAGAGGACACTAGGTAAAGTTTCTGAACTAAATTGTATATCTTGAGGGCAAAGACTTTGTTGTCCTTCTGTTTCTCGATCTGTTGCCAAGCACAATCTTCATGCAGTTAGTACTAGGTAACTAACGGAGTAAACATAAGAACAAGAACCACCCAGTTTTAAATAAATGAAAGTGAGGCCTTTTAGATATGTCGCTTCCTATTAGGAGTCTGCAGGTTTTCCTTGTTTTTGAGACAGGGTCTCATGTAACCCCATGCTGACTTCAGACCCCATATGTAGGTGAGGGTGACCTTGAATTTTTGCTCCTGCCTCTCCAGTGTTGGGGTATATGTAGTCGGTGTCAGAAATAACCCCATGAATGTTCGGCAAGCAACTGAGCTACATCCAGCATCTTTTTTTTTTTTTTTTTTTAAATAAAGTTTGGGATGGAAAGATGGCTCCTAGGTTAGAGCACTTACTGTTCTTCCAGAGAACCTGGGTGGCTCATACATGGTGGCTCATAACTATAGCTCCAGGTCTAGGGACAGTATAACTCTAGTTATGAGAAGGATGTCTGCAGGCAGCAGGCATGTACATGGCACACAGGCAAACATGTTGGTAAGACACTCGTGCGTATAAATAAAAATAAAGCCTTTAAAAAGTAAAAATTTATTAATTGGTGTGGCATGCTCATGGTTCCATTAGGAAGTAAGTGCTTGTGATCTCTGTCTTCCTTCCCTCAGCTCTGTTACTCCAAAGCCGGGTGGTCAGACCTGCGTATGTGTCAGCATTTCTCCAGGACCGGCCTACCCCAGGATGGTGTGGTGCCCAGCACATTCACCTGTCACCAAGCCACCAATGTATGTTCTCTCTGCTTCTGCTTGGTCAACTGTTTTGGTGTTTCGCCTGCATGTCTGTGCACTTGCGTTCCTGATGTACAGGGTCCAGAAAGAGGGTGTTGGATTTCCTGGAAGGGAGTTAAAGAAGTTGTACACTGCTACTGTTTTGGGGCTTAGGCCATCTTTACCTGTGCTAATAATATGTTTGGTGGGTCTTGATGTCTTTTCAGGGAGACATTCAGTGTCTGCTAGTTAAATAAAGCCCAGTTTACAAACCTTTGTGCACAGTGCAAACATGGTCGAGTCATATCATTTATATTCACAGAGAACCTTTTGGCCTAACTCTTCAAAATATTTACATTATTGTCAATAAGACAACTCTGTAGAAAATCTGTTCAGTGTGGCTTAGTTACTGGTATTTGTTTAGCCAGTGGAAAGGAGCCAATTGTGCATAAAATCTAATCCTGTGACTGAAGCCTGGATTTATAGCTGAGGTTTTTTTTAGGTTGATTAAAAACATATGGGATTTTGTAGGTAAGTACTGTGTAGATATTCACATTAGACATTCTAAACATGACTAATGAGCTAACTGTATTTCTGTTAAAGTCTGGAGGGAGAAATTTTTTTTTTTTTTGTCCTGGCTGGTCCGAAAATTGCTTTGTAGTGCAGGCTAGTCTCAAACTTGCAGTGATCTTCCTGAAATCATGGTTTTGATTTACCTTTTTGTTTGTTAATTCTTTTGAGATAGGATCTTATTGTAGCTGGCCTAGAACTCACTGTGTATTCAGTCCTCCTGCCTCAGCCTCCTTGGTGCCATGATTACAGGCCTTCATGCCTGGCTGCTGAGATTTGTAAAGCATCACTATTTTTATTTTTTTGCTTTTCAGTCCTCCGTGGTTCCTAAGTCAACCACTTAACAGATGAGCGATTCTAGCTGTAGGGCTTTTCTGCCTTTTAAAACCTTTTTGGTTTTGACCTGGTTTTGTTTCTGGATTCCTTTGTTAGATTTAGCAGACTGGTTCTGGAGTACATGGGCTGAAGAAAGTCCTCTGAAATAGTCTACATAGATTTTACTGTATGTACCTGTGTGCATTTTTCTGGTAGGAGCTCCATCCTTTTGTGAGGTTCTTCTAAGAGTTCATAGCCTCTTAGAAGTGCTTAGAGCCTGTACTGCTTTTGACTTGTCTAAGAGCCGTCCACGTGTTGCAGTTTTTTTGGCCCTGGGTTGTAAAGAGATAGAAGAGGGACCATAACCTTAAAAAGTAGCCTTAGACCTTTGCTCCTTTCTCACTCTGGTTTGAGCTGTTTTTAAAACATACCAATTCCCCCCTGTGTCACTGAAGTCAAAGACTGCCTTAATTTCACAGATACTCAGCCTGCCTTCTTGCTTATAATAAGCAAAAGTATATCTTGTGCTCAGAGACACAGATACACTGTAATTTTATGCTCCAGATGGATTTGCTGTGTATAGTATCTACTATTGTGAAGGTTTTGATAATCATGTAATTGAAGTGTTTGTTCTTTCTTAACTCTTGTGAATCTGGTTCTTTTTGTAGCTGGTTCCAAGGCTGCATCTCTCCACTGGACCAGTGAGAGGGTTGTCAGTGTTTTGCTCTTGGGCCTGCTCCCTGCTGGGTATTTGAATCCCTGCTCTGTGGTGGACTACTCTCTGGCTGCAGCCCTCACCCTGCACAGTTACTGGCAAGTACCACAATCCCTCTGCATTGTCTGCATGGTCTGTTTGCTGCAAGCCTGTCTGTTTATAAAGGAAACATTGATTGAAATTCTCAAGACTTGTAGAAAACTTAAAAACATACAAACAACTATCAATAGCCAAATAAGTCTGGGTATGTGGGTAGATTATTGATATTAAGTGTTTTTGAATCAAGGTTTTATTATGTAGCCCAGGCTGGTCTTAAACTTGAAATTGTCTTGACTCAGCTTCAAGTGCTGAGATTACATATGTGTACTTCTGTTTTAGCGACTTTTTTGTTGCTGTGAAGAGACACTGTGACCAAGAGTTCATTTGTGACTTATGATTTTAGAGGGTGAATCCATGGCCATTGTGGTGGTGAGCAGGCATGATACTGGAGCCATAGCTGAGAGTTCATATCTTGATCTTTAATCAGAAGACAGAGAGAGAGAAAGAGAGAGAGAAAGAGAATGGTGGGAGTCTTTTGAAACCTCAGAGGCACCCCCAGTGATACTTCGTCCAGCAAGGCCACACCCCCTAATCCTCCCCAAACATTTGCACTAATTGGGAACCAAGTATTGAATTACATGAGCCTATGGCGACCACTCTCATTCAAGTCACCACAGCGAGCATGCCTAGCACGTATCCATCTGCTTGGCTGCTGTCTTAATTGTAATAATCTTTATAGGCAGTTTGACCACAGGGTTTGTAGAGCCAAGTTTCAGATTGCCTCCCAGTCTGTTCCTCCGGTATCCTTTTGTTTTTGAGACAGGATCTCACATAGCCGAGGATGACACTGAACAACTCCTCCTCCTGCCTGCACCTTCCAGTGACTGGGGTCACAGACCTGTGTCACCAACACTTGCCTTCCTCCTGTATACTTTTTTGAGATGGGGTTTTACTCTGCAGCCCTGGATGACCTGGAACTTAGTAAATAGTCTAGGCTGTCCTTGAATTCAGGGATCTCTGCTTCCCTTGTCCTGGGATTACAGGTGTGTACCACACACACACCTGGCTCTTCCTCTTTCTGTGTGAATTATCGTCATCTCATGGCTCTTACTTGTTCATGCCCTGTACCTGTCATCCTTAATTGATCCCCTTTGGGTTTGTTGCCAGCACAGTAGCCCAGTGATTCTGTCAATGTTTTGTGGGATTGTTATTTTTTTTTCTCAAAACCTATCCTATCTTACTTAAACTAAAAGAATTGTTAAAATTTTGTATAGATTCTGTAAGTGGTATTAGATGCCTACTAGACTTGTCTATTCCAGAGAGCTAAAGCAGGAAGATTGCTAGTTCAGAGTCATCCAGGGCAACAAGTGAGACCTTGTCTCTATTAAAAACTTAACATTCTCAAGTGTGGTAGAATACACCTGTAATCTGCTGAGGTAGGAGGATCAGTTTGAGTTCAAGGCCAGCTGTGTTACAAAGTGAGTTCAGGTCTAGCGTGGGCATCAGTGTAAGACCCTGTCTTAAGAAACCAAAGTAAAGGGTTGGAGAGATGACTTAGCAGTTAAGAGCACTGGCTGCTCTTCCAGTGGTACTGAGTTCAACTCCTAGCACCCACATAGTAGCTTACAACCATCTATAAAGGGGTCTGATGCCCTCTTCTGGTATGCAGGTGTACATGCAGACAGAATACTCATAATTTTTAAAAAGGTCATAAATTTAAAAATTATTTAAAAAAGAAATCCTGAGATGGGGAACCAGTCAGGTGTGTAACTAGTAATAGGTTTAGACAGAACATGAAGAAAGTGAAGACAAGAATGGAGGGTTCCCAGCACACCTGGGGAATAGTAAGAAAACCAGCGTGCCCATAAAGAACAGCTGGAGATGAGAGGAGTGGGTGTGGATGTGTGTGCTTAGGTGGGGGGAGGAGGGTCTGCCTGGGGTTGGGGGGGAGTTAAAGGCTCTCAGAGCAGTCTTTTATTTGTTTATTTTACCTTGTTTTATTTGGATTTCTTTATATATGACTTATTTTTGTGTATTCATTGGTGTTTTGGCTACATGTATGTGTTTATGAGGGTGTCAGATCCCCTGGAACTGGAGTTACAGACAACTGTAAGCTGCCATGTGTATGCTGGGAACTGAACACAGGTCCTCTTTACTGCTGAGCCATCTTTCCAGCTGCAATCTGAGATCTTAACACCATGTTCTCAGCAGAGATTTCCCTGCATTCACTTACTCTGCCATTTGTCATCTTTCCTTTTTTTCCTTAGGAACATTCACTACCTTCTAGTCTGCTCCATTTTCTTTGTGTTATTTTGTGCCTTTGTCCCTTCCCTCTCTATCATGTAAGTGCAGACACAGAGCTGGTCATGTACCTCAGTTGTCTAGTGCATGCCTAGAATGCTATCAGTAAGTAAGTGGAGGCAAAAGAATCACAAGTTCAAAGTCATCCTTAGTAAGATCTCATTCCAAAAAAGAAAGCAAAATGTGTCTGTACACAAGAACACCATAGCACATTACTTAAATTAGGTAAAAGAGGAAATAATTTATTTGACCTAACTGGAGTATGGTGTCATATTCAGCCACATAAAGGAATGGAGTTCTGAGGTGTCCTGCAATATGGAAATTGAAAGCAGAATACACACTAAAGAGGAAGTTAGAACACCCTTGTTTGGGTGTTGTTCTCCTTCAGGACACCCTGAACTGTTTCCTCAGGCTGCACGGAGCACCTGTTATCAATTGTGCCCACCCTCAGCATTCCCGACATGCTCTACACACAATACCACATGCCTAGTGCACTCTTCACAAGTGAAGCTCTGTAGAACATTTGCTGTAGTTAAAAATGAGAAGAAGATTTTGCAGGTAGAGGAGCATTTAAGTTTCCTGGAAATGTAGTTCACAAGATGAGATCTCTTTATTACATTATTAGCAATTCTTGTTTTTGTTTGTTTGCTTGTTTTTTGAGACAGGGTTTCTCTGTGTAGCCCTGGCCATCCTGGAACTCACTCTGTAGACTAGGCTGGCCTCAAACTACCCGCTGCCTCCCTAGTGCTGGGATTAAAGGCTTGCACTACACTGCTGGGCTGTTAGCAACTCTATTGCATTTTGGTTTCCACTTTTTAGCCAGGAGTTGCTTTGGCTATTATATTAAAAGCATAGATATAATCCTACCTGTGAATGTGGCTGCACAGGATCCCTGCGAGAGCAAACAGTTATTGGAGTCATAGATAAAGACTTTGTATTTTGGGATGTTTGGTATCCTTTTGGGTGAGTGGGGTACTTAACTTGTCTGTATGGCCTCTAACTGCCCTTGTGTTTGACTTTTCTTTTCACCAGGGGCCTTGGACAAGTGGTTATTGACTATGTTCATGGGGACACACTGCAGAAGGCTGCCAAGGCAGGCCTCTTGGCATTCTCAGCTTTGACCTTTGCTGGGCTTTGCTACTTCAATTACCACGATGTAGGCATCTGCAGAGCGGTGGCCATGCTTTGGAAGCTCTGACCTCTTGGTGTAGCACTTTGATTGTATGCCTCCTTGCCTGTGCTTTATCAATGCCGTTCACCTCACAATGAGGAGGGGATGAAGGATAAGTCCATTAATGGGCAGAATGTCTTCTGATTACATGGTTATTTTCAGAATTTATTTGTTGAGGAAGAGGTTTGAGGAGTTAGGTTCGACCAATTGTGAGTCTAAGTTCCATATTCCACTGAGTATGGTCGCCAGCTTATATGCTTCACGTTGTAACTGAACATTTCATGAGCTCATGTTGCCTTTGACCACCGTTTCTTAAGGAGAGACAGCTAATTGCTATCAGGATAAGAGTAGACTTCTCTCCTCAGACCAGGAGGGAGGACTGATCATTCATGAGTCTGACCTTGCATGAAATTGGAAAGTATTCCCTTTGGAACCTTCCATTATTGTTTAGTGACACCAGCTGTTGACACCAGCTTCTAGGGGACTTTTAATCAGGAGATGCTCTCAATTGCTGATGTTTCTAAGTCTTAGGAAGGAAATCGAGGCAAGCTGGCTTTAGGGAAGTTCAGTTTAGGGAGGTCTCCTTTGTAGGTGGGTTAAAGTGTAACAGATCGCAAACAGACTTGCTCTTCAAATGCATCTCACTTGTGCAGAAATGAGGTAATAAGCTGTCTTCCTACCATGGGAATTGTTAATGAGAAAATATACTCTGAAAAAGCAAAAATTTTAAATAAAATATTATATAATGAAAATACACTGTACTATTTTTTTGTGTGCTAGTATTCTCTAGTATTTGGGTTTTGGTTGGTGCTTATATGTTTAAAATAGACTCTTACAGGTTCATGCTGATCTGAAACTCTCTATAGATAGACCAGGCCAGCCCAGAATTTGCTAGGTAGACCAGGGTGACCTCAAACTTTGCAATCTTTCTGCCTCTGTTTCTCAAGTGCTGGAGTTACAGTTGTGAACCACAAAACTCACTTGTATTGTTCTAATTTGAGATGGTGCCTTAGTTTGTTGCCCAGGCTAGCATCAAAATCCTGGGCTCAAGCCATCTGAGTAGACTCCTGAGTAGCAACCTGCCATGCATGACTGTAGTTTTGTTCATTAAAACGGTGTTATGCCAGGCATGGTGGTTCATGCCTGTGATCCGAGCTCTCTGGGAGTCTGGAGGATGGGGGTGGGGAGGAATGCTGTAAGTTGGAGGCCAAAGTAGACCACAGTAAGTTCCAAGCCAGCTTGGGCTACATAGTGATACCCTTACTTAACAAAACCAAAAATCAGTGAATAATTATAAGTAAGTGCACCCACAGCTCTGAATTAGAACTGAGTTTAAGTTTGTGTAGCTTAGCAAATGAGTAGGTCACATAGAATGGCACAATACAAAAGGACTCAGGATAGGCGGAAACAGGCAGCTTAGGCATAACTGGAGTATGAAGGTGAAGTGACAGGTATTAGAACTACGCTGTTATGAGGGTGTTGTGTGAGGGCCAAGCTTTCTAAATCTGCATTCTAGATGCACTGACTGTAAGCCTTGATGAAGAACACTGTATGTTTCACTCCTTGACATTGTACTGGGCAGCAAGGCCATCTGCTTTCCAGGTACCATTTGCAACACGTATCAGTATGTCAGCTGGCATGATCAGTGGTCATGGAATTGGAAAACTATAAAGAGGTAAAGACACTTGCTGCCAAGCCTGACAGCCTGAGTTCGATCCCAGGGATTGACAAGACGGAAAGATGACTCTTGTCCCACGATCTCTACAGCTGTGCTGTGACACACATGAACCACATGCCTCTAAAAAAGAAAATCTAATATAATAAAAAAGATAGAGGTGGACAAGAAGGCTCTGCAGGTGAGGATATCTAACTGCTGAGCATAACAGCCTGAATTTGAGCCTTAGGACCCACAGGGTGGAGGGTGGTTGGTGACCAGTTGGAAGGTTAAAGGTGACCCAATGGCAGGGGGTTCAAAGTGACCACAGAGCTAACAGCAAACTGGCAACAGTAAATGTACATTGCTGTGCCTTCTTGGTGCAAAGCTCCAGAGAGAACTGAGGGCAGCAAAGCTGTTCGTGATTCCTTCCCAAGCACAGAACTAAAGCATGAGAATGATAAATGGAGACTATGCCTTAGGCATATCCAGAGTTCCAGCCAGAGAGTGACTGACCCTCGACTGACTGTAAGGTGAGCCAAAAAAGAATTCTGAAGCACTTACTTATCATGCATGTGTTTGGATGCAGGGAGGGAGGGACACAGTCCTGTGAAGGTCAGAAGGCATCCTGCAGGAGTCAGGTTTTTTCACCATGTGAGTTTTGGGGACCCAACTCAGGTCAGTAGGCTCAGGATCAAGCACCTGACCTGCTGAGCCATCTCCCTATCCCGAAGCTAGATCTTTCTTTGCAAGCTTTTAAAATTGAAAATAGATTCTTCTCTCATAGAATACATCCTGACCACAGTTTCCCCTCCCTCCACTTCACCTAATTCTTCTCCACCTCCCCTCTCCTTCAGATCCACTCCCCTTCCATTTCCTCTTCAGAAAAGAGTAGGCCTCCAAGAGAGGTCAGCCAGACAGGACAAAACACGCTACAATAAGACAAAGCAAAAGCCCTAATGGAGGCTAGGGCAAGGCATCGCAAAAGGAGGAAAAGAGTCTCAAGAGCAGGCAAAAGTATCAGAAATAGACCCGTTCCTACTGATAGGAGTCTCAAGAAAACACCAACCTAACGGCCATTAACATGTACACAGAGGATCTGATGCAGTTACTTCTTGTATATGTGTATGCATGCACGTGCATGCATGCAGAAGTACACACACACACACAACTATAAGAGACCAGAAGAGGGCACCAGATCCTCTGGAACTGGAGTTACAGACTGTTCTGAGTCTGGAACCAATCTGAGTCATCTGGAAGAGGAGTAAGTGCTCTTACCACTGAGTCATCCAGCCTCCCAAGTAGTATCAGGATAGATTTCCTCCTTGGTTGGCTTGAAAGGATGGAATGTTGCTTTCATGCCAGAGGCACATGCCACTCTGGGGAGAAGGCAATATTGTGCTCTTCGGTAATAACTACAAGGAACAAAGGCCATGGGCACCAATTCTCTTTTTCTGGTGTGTTCTTCAGAGTATTACTCTACTAAGTATAGCTTGTACTTTTACTCTACTAAAGGCCTGGGTTTTCTACCTCCACTTCTGTTTCCTCCGACATCTCTACTCTGACTCTTAGAGCTCGTTTTCTCTCTCCCTCTCTCCCTCTCCCTCCCTACCCCCCCACTCTCTCTCTGTCTCTCTCTCTCTGTCTCTCTCTCTGACTTTGGCTAATGTCCTCGAGTTCCATTCTGCTTCAAAATAGTTTTATCTATGAGAGAAGGAACTTGAGAGGAAGACTCTGTGCCCCATTTCCACTGTGAGCACAGGTCAGGATGCTAAAGAGGATGTACACAGAGGAGCCTGAGTCTTAGATGATATCACTGCACCGCCACGCCCATCCGCATCTGCTGACTCCAGACAGCACTTCCGTGCAGTCTTCTGCAGGAGAGCTGCTCTTCCAGAGTAGGCGAGTGTAGGAAGTTCCCCAGTGTGTGTCTCATCATCCATGGACCTGGTCCTTTTGTTTACACCTCTTGCTTGAAGCTATTTTCTATCATAAATAGTGGTCTTGGATCTGTGTCTTTGTCTTGTGGTGAACATGGTTTTTCATCTTTGTCTTTAACCTCTATATTTGTGGAATTTGTTCAAATGCATCTTGTTGCTGTGTACTTGTGTTTGGGGGCTAGGAGGGGGAATATATTTGTGACCATGTAGAGACCAGAGGAGGATGCTGGGTTTTTTTCTTGGTTGCTCTCCTCCTTATTTTTTGAGGCAGGGTCTCTCACTAAATTTGACTTACCATTTTGGCTAGGCTAGCTGCCCAGTGAGCTCATGGGATCTCTCCCCTCAGTGCTGTGGTTACTGGTATGTACTGCCCTGCCCAGCAATTATATGGAGGCTGGGGATTTGAACTTAGGTCTTCTTACTGTACCAGCAAGTGTTCTTACCCACTGAGTCACATTTCTAACCCTTAATTTTGCTTTTTGAAATTTCTGTTTTGAAACTGGTCTTGCTACACAGTCCAAGCTGGCTATGAACTCAGCTGTGTAGCCCAGAGTGACCTTAAATTCCCTTCGGCCCACTCACCTCAGCCTCTTGCATGCAGAGATTGCAGCCATGTGCCCCGACACCCAGGTTTTTACTTTATTGTGTGCTTTTCTTCCTCTCCTTGTATCATAGCTACTTCACCTTTTATCTTAGCTTATATTTTCTTCTGTCTGTTACTGAGTTCATGTCTTCAGATGTTGTAAATAAGGGACACAATAGGTCGGAGGGGTGGCTCAGTGGCTAAGAGCACTTGCTGCTCTTGCAGAGATTCCGGATTCAATCCCAAGTACACACATGGCAGCTTAAAACCCTCAATATCTCCAGTTCCAGGGGGAAATCAGACTCCCTTTTGGCCTTTCTGGGTACTACACACACATAGTACACAGACATACATGCTGGCAAAATATCCATATACGTGACATTTTCAAAACATTTTTCCAGCTCCATTTCTGGTTTGAATATTCTTCTAAAGAGGTGGGTGTGAGCTGGGCAGTGTTGGCACACATCTTTAGTCCCAGTACTCAGGAAGCAGAGGTCAGCGGATCTCTGAGTTCATTGCCAACCTTGTCTACAGAGTGAGTTCCAGGACAACCCAGGACTACACAGAAAAACCTGTCTTGCAAAAAACAAACAGAAGAGAGGGAGAGATGGGTGTGATTGATGATTTGACATTTGAGCTGGACTCAACTCTGTTGGTGGTCCTTGGTGCTGACTCCCTCTCCCTCACACTGACTCACTCCCACATAGACCTGCACCGTTTCTTTCCCTCCAAGCTCTTACTGTAGAGCTTTGTGCTTTTTGACTTAAGAAATTTTCCCAGTCACTTAGGAGCTCAAAGAATTCAATAGATTTCTATTTAGGCCTTTTTGTTTCATCTAATAAATTTACTCAATAAAATTGTTGTGGTATTGCTGTTGGTGAGTGACTCATGCACCAGTCGATAACTCTGTTCCAAGCTCATGGGAGCAGCCTCAAGTAAACCCAGTGGATCACAATGCAAAAGCAAAAGGAAGGAGACATGAAAGTGAGATTAGAATGTGTTTCCTCCCTTATGCTGCACACACACACACACACACACACACACACACACACACACACACCATGAACACACATACATGCATGCGATGTACACACCATACTTGGAACTAACACTTAAGAGGCAGCCTTAACAGGAGTCAGCCTCAACAGGATGTGGTGGTACATGCCTATAATCCTGGAAGTTGGGAGACAGACACAAGAAGAGTGAGTTTGAGACTAGCCTGAGCTACATAGTGAGACCCTGTCTCAATAAAAACTAAACAAAAAGATGAAGCAGAGGAGGAAGAAGGGTTTCTCTGGCTGTCTTGGAATTTTAGCGTTATTCAAAGTGAAAATGGATTCTCATGGCATTAAGTGTTACATTGTGTTCCAGGAAATAATCATCTTAAATAGAGAAGTGAGTCAGAGCCAGTGAAGCTTATGAAAAAATATTAGTCACAGGGAGAGTGAAGCTACCTAATATGAACAGAGCTTTCTTTTCTGACCATTTCCTCTGACATTGGGGATCCCCACACTTGTTGCTCAATTTGGCAGCTGCAGGCAATGAGCAGAGGCACTCAGAAAGCTGTAGCTCTAGGGTGTCAGGAGCTGCTCTGTTCTGCTTGGAACTTTCCTCTTTGTGCTGAAAACCAATATGGATGACCAGGAGTGTTGTAATGGTCACTCTAAAGGATAAGTTATAAAAGGTCCCAAAAACATGGAAAACTTGTGGGGAGATTAATTCTAATTTGGAGGTGATTTGGAATAAATTAGTTCTGTGCTTTTAAAGGGACAGAGAGTTGTGAATGTGAGTACCTGTGAATTGTCAGTAGAGCCAGTTAGTAGTCATCTGTCTCAAAGTCTCAGAGTTCATATTAGTGAGGGTTCTCTGGAAGAGCAGAACGTATGAATGAATCCCCCCTCTCCATATATGTATGGGATTTATTAGAATGGCTTACAGGCTGTGGTCTAATTAATCAAACAATGACTGGCTATGAACAGGACGTCCAAGAATCCAGAAGTTGCTTAGTTCAAAAGGCTGGATATGTCCAGCAGACTCACAAGGCTGGATATGTCCAGCAGACTCACAAGGCTGGATATCTCCAGCAGACTCTGGAATCCCAAAGAAGGAGAATCTAATGATGGTGAAGGAAAGAATTTGCTAGCAAGGCAAGGACAAACAGGCAAAGAGCGAAGTGTCTTTCCACGCCCTTCTATTGGTCACCAGCAGAAGGTAGGGCCCAGATTAAAGGTCTATCTTGCCACCGCAAGATATGATTTAAAGACACCTGTCTTCCTGCCCCAAGATCTGGATCAAAATTATGTCTTCCTACCTCAAAGGTCTGGACTAGAAGTGGCTTCACCCACTCAAATCAAGCAATAAATCTCTCACAGGTGTACCCTCCATTTCTGGATTGTAGTTCATTCCAGATGTAGCTAAGCTGACAAGAAAGGATGGCCATCACACAGTCCATTTCTAAAGCTTAACTTATGCTGGGTGGACATGGTTGTACATGTGTGTGCCTGCAGGCTGAGGCAAGAGGATCTCCTGGCCTAGGTAATGAGTTTCAAGTCATTTAATGAGTTTTTAAATGAGATGTTGGTTGTCTCAAACCTCCACCCCCCCAATAAAAATAAAAATCATAAGCTGGGGAGATGGCTCAGTGGGTAAAATATTTGTCTTGCAAATTTGAGGACTGGAGTTTGGTCTGCAGAACCCATGTGGCCTGCCTGTAATTCCAGCTTTAGAAGGATGAATGGGATCTCCAGAGCAAGCTGGCTAATAAGACTAACCATAGCGGCAAGCTCTGGGTTTGATTGAGAGAGCCTGCCTCAATGAATAAGGTGGAAGAGCTTTGGAGGATGGTTCCTAATGTCAGCTTCAGGCCTCCACATACATGTGCACACATATGCACATACATCCACACACTTGTGTGCCTACACACATGCAAACAAACACGAACACCACACACACACACACACACACACATACACACACACACGGAAAAAAGGAAGCAATCATTCCTTTTTGGAGGATTAAATTTTACTTTCAAAATGGGGGATGGAAAGTGCTCATATTTCTTCAGGAATCTTTATTTGATCAGCAGCATAGACCAGTAGGATGTTCTATGAGTTGTGAAGAGAAATCAGACATTTGACAAGGACATAGGTTTCAAGTTCAAGGGTCAGAATTTGAGCATTGGAAATACAAAGATTTTTTTTCCTGATAAAAAAATCAGGCGTGGTGGTTCACACCTTCAATTCTAGCATCCAGGAGGCAGAAGTTGGCAGATCACTCTGAGTTCAAGACTAGCCTGGTCTACATTACAAGTTCCAGGCCAGCCAAGGCTACGTAGTGAGACCCTGTCTCAAAAAAAAAAAAAAAAAATCTAAGTTCTAAACTAATTATTTGTAAGTGTAATTGAATGCCTGGAAAGGCAGAAGTTTAAGATTATGCTGCTTCATGACTTAAGTCGAGGCACCTACAGCTGATACTATTTTAAGTAAGGCTGGGGGTGGCAGATCATGTCTATAACCCTAGGATCTGGGAGGCAGAGTCAAGAGAGTCAGGAGCTCAAGGTTATCTTCAGCTGTGCAGAGAGTTTGAGATCAGCTGGGATTATAGGAGGCCCTGCCTCAACACACACACACACACACACACACACACACACACACACACACATACACACACACACATCCCATAGCAGAAAGAGAGAGAGAGAGAGAGAGAGAGAGAGAAATTGGAGCAGGAGTTCTTGTGATCTGGAATTGTAAACAAGGACCACTTCACCCATTGTTTTATGGGAGTGAGAGCTGCATCATGGCAACTGAACAAAACAGAACAACTTAGTAAACTTAAGCTGAGCCATGGACAGTAAGTAATGAAGACTTCTTAATTAAGGATTAGTTAATGACTCATCTCAGAAGCATGTGTTATGGGGTTGTGGCTAAGATGTGTTTCATTACTTTATTTTTATTTGAGTGAATGGAGGGTCCATATTTGTGAGGTGGTCAGAGGACAACTTATGGGGCTCAGTTCTCTCTTTCCATCATATGGTTCCTGGGAATGGGCTTAGCCTGTCAGGCCTAAGGGCAAGTGCCTTTACCCACTGAGTCCTCTCTCCTTGACTAAAGACTTTTACCTTTAATTTTTTTCCCTTTATTTTTATTTTATGTGCATGGGCATTTTGGCTGGATGTATGTATGACCACATGTGTGCAGTGCCTAGGGACACTAGGAGAGAATGTCAGATCCCCCTGGAACTGCCATGTGGGTGCTGGGAATTGAACCCAGGCCCTGTGGAAGAGCAGCCAGTGTTCTTAACTGCTGAGCCATCTCTCCAATCCCAAGATTTTGTTTTTAATTGTATTTCCCCTACACACTGACAGGCTATAATCCAAAAAGAACAACAGCTCTGGAAAAAGAAAAACTGATATCTTTGAGTCTTTCAGGAGACCTGCCTGACTTCTGATTCATTTCCTTGCTTTACTGGAATACTTTGTCCCTTCTTTTTTAGATTGCCCCCTTCTTCTCCTGTAGTTTAATGATGACTTCCTACATGAGATAAAGTTATGACCTTTATGCAAACATAAAATGAACACATCGTTGGGCTGGGCATGGTGGGAGCATGCCTGCAGTGCTGGAACTTGGGAAACTGAGGTAGCAGGATCAGAGGTTCAGAACTGGGTAAAGGAGGTGACTCAGTGGCTAAAGTGCTTGCTGCCAAGCCTGGTGATCTGAGTTCAACCTCCAGAATCTACATGGTGGAGGGAGAGAAAATTTGCTCTTAAAAGTTGTTCTGCTCTCTACGCATGAATCAGGCTGAGCATACAATGACAATCGCACACGTATGCATGTGCATGCGGACATACTACTTCCAAATACTCCTAATAAGAGGCTTAATGACTACTTAGAAAAGTGAGGACACTCTACCCTTTACATATGACCTTCAGGCTCTTTTTGCTTTCTCTTGTGCATACCTCTCTCAGCTTAGCCTACCCATGGAGACTGAGTTGAGAACTTGGTTTGTGGCCATCTGTGTAGTAAATGACACGTTGCTTGGCATTTAGCACTCATTTCATAGGGGCAAGTTTGATCCCTTGCCTAAGTTCAACTTTCCATGTCACGGTGCCAGGAGAGAAGGGTGGCGCCTCTCCAGGTACTTACTGGAAGTCATGGGTGTGCAAGTGCTGGCTGGAAGGGGCGTGCTGGACAGAATTGTTGGCTCTGCACATTGTGTGCAGCCTGTGCTGGTGGTGACCTCGCTGCTCTTGGACCAGAAGGTATGGGTATTCTGTTTCCTACAGTAAATCTTTAACCATGCAAGAATCTGAGGCTACCAGCCACTGATAAATGACAAGCAAAGCATAAGTGACAGATGTTACCTTCTGCCCCTTGACCCAGACTCTTCACTGTAGACACTCAAGACTGCAGAGCTCTGGGGGCTTGGAAACTTTTAAGTTATACTTTATTTATTGTGTGTGTGTATGTGTGTGTGTGTGTGTGTGTGTGTGTGTGTGTGTGTACACCTTCTCACATTACAAGTTATAACCAGTAAGAGGAGGTCAGAGGACAACTTGCCAGAGTTGGTTCTTTCCCTTCCACACGTGGGTTCTGGGGAATCAAACTCAGGTCACCAGGTCCCGCTACAAACCGCCATATTGCCAGCTCCCTAATTTTTCTTTTTCTTTTCCTTTTCCTTTTTCTTCTAGAGAGTTCTCATCTATCCCAGGTTAGGTCTGTACTTGCTATGTATGTAGTTAAGGATGACTTTGAACCTGTGATCATCCTTCCTTTGCCCTCAATGGCCTGTTCCACCCCATATAGTACCAACAGACCAGATTTGGAACAGTAAGGGTCCCAAATGACTAATTCCTCAACCAGTGATGTGGAATTACAGAAAGCTCAGGCTCAGCCACCTCCTGAAAAAGCAAGTCTAGGGCAGAGGTGGGATAGGATTCAATGAGAGCTTCCCTGTTGAGTTCTAGGGATGAGACAGAAGCAGATGTTCTTCACTGTGCACTTATGAAATACAAAAGTAGAGGGAACTGTATGCTGTCTTCCGTGTCGAGCCCCCAGGAAAGCCCCAGGAAAGGAAACTGGGTAGATCTCAGATAAGACCTGAACTTCCTTAGTGCACTCCAGCAGAATCCAAAAAGCTGACACATTCAGTGTGCTAAGGAGCATCCCTGAGGTGGCCTGGAATAGTCTGTTAGCTCTGGGATATAAGCTCAGGGTTAAATGGTCAGAGGCAGGAGCATCATCAGGTTCTGGTTCCCTTGCTGTTCCTGCTGGGTATTGGCTTTCTCCTAAGGCTGGCTCTTCTCCTACTAGTAGTAAAAAATGATTTAATATCAATCGGTTCCTGGCCTCAACTACACCTGTTCAGAAAGAGAATTTCTCTCCTCTCAGTCATGGGAATATACTCATGGACTTCAATTTGGACCAGCATCTATCGTGCATTCACCCTGTAAGGACCACTGTGAGGAAGGAAATGTCATGAAGGCAAGGGTAGGCTAATGGTGAGGGTAGAGCTCTGCCTGTGGAGCTGGGAGGGAAGCAGGCGCTTCTATCAATCAACAACTGTGACCTTAGTAACCTGCGTGCTCAAGGAGGGGGCAAAATGGATCCTGGAACAGGGACCAATAGTGACAATCGTGCAGGAGGAGACAACCAAACTCCTAAAAAAGCTGCATGGACAGCAGTGACAGTCTGCTAAGTAGCAACTTTGTTGCAGCCAGCCAGAGACATCACAGCCAATGCTACCATAACAGAGGATTAAGTTCCCTACCCATGCCATCCCTGACACCTTTGTATTACCCCATGGAACTTAGCTACAACTCTGGACAGAGTGGGGCCCCCTGAGAAAAAAATCTAAACTCAAGTCTAGATTTCAGAATGGTGAGAATATGGAGAAGAAATTAAAACAGAAAATGCTGTGTTCCTTCTCCACAGTCTATGACCAGACCTCTGCTGTGTCAATTAGCCCTCCGATCTGCACGGATCAACTTCCAATGAGTATTATGTTCACAAGCTATGAAGAATGAGCCCCTCCTCATACATCTCTTAGAATCTTTCTTTCTCCCCCCTCCCCCCCCCCCCCCCCCCTCCCCCTCCCCCTCCCTCTTTCCCCCTTCTTCTTCTAGATTTATTTAATGTATATGGGGATCCTGTCACTGATAGGCCAGAAGAGGGCTTCAGATCCCATTACAGATGGTTGTGAGCCACCATGTGGTTGCTGAGAATTGAACTCATGACCTTTGGAAGAGCAGACAGTACTCCTAACCGTTGAGCCATCTCTCCAACCCAGTCTTTCTGGTTTTCGAGACTCACCCAGCAATGGCCTTTCCCCTGCACTTTGTTTTCATTCTTACTGCATGCATTTTTAGAAGACCGACATTTTGCCCTGATACATATTTAAAAAAACATTTCTTTTCTTTCAAGAAGGGTTTCTCTGTGTAGCCCTGACTATCTTGGGACTTGCTCTGTAGACCAGGCTGACCTCAAACTCACAGAGAATATGTTTTAATTTTTAATTTATTGTTGTTATTGAGATAGGGTCTCATGTAGCCAAGGCTTGTTTCAAACTTGCTATAATAGTTAAGGATGAGGTTAAAATTTTGATTCTCTTGCTCTAACCCCCCCTCCCCCCGAGTTCTGCAATTGCAGTGGTGTACCACAATGTTAGTTTTATGCAGTGCTGCAGAGTCAGCTTAGTAGTTTGTGTACTTCAGGTACTCCACCAATGCAGTTACATCTTCGTCCCCAGTTTCCATGTTTGCTTACAGTCTTAAGTTTTTAAAAGGGGGGGGTGGGGTGGGTGATGGTGCTGAAGAGATGGCTCAGTGGTTAAGAGCACTGGCTGCTCTTCCAGAGGTCCTGAATTCAATTCATGGCAACCACATGGTGGCTCACAACCATCTGTAATGGAATTCAATTTCCTCTTCTGGTGTACCTGAAAACAGCACTCACACATATAAAATAAATAAATAAATAATTTTTGAAAAAAGATTTATTTTATTTTTTAGTGTGTGTGTGTGTGTGTGTGTGTGTGTGTGTGTGTGTGTGTACATACAGGTGCCCAGAGAGGCCAGAAGAGGGCCTTGGATCTCCTGGAGCTGGAGTTAACAGGCAGTTGTGAGTGAGGAGAGGTGGGTGCTGGGAACTGAACTCAGGTCCTCTGGAAGAGCAGGAATCACTCTTAACTGTTGAACCATCTCTCCTGATATTAAAAAATATTGTGTGCATTTGATACTAAAATACTGTGGAGCTGGGAGATGGCTCAGGAGTTAAGAGTGCTCTTGCAAAGAGCTGAAGTTCAGCTTCAAGCACCCACATCAGGTAGTGCACAGCTGCCTGTAACTCCAGCTCCAACCAATCAGATGGCCATCTGATGGCCTCTGGCTTCCATGGGTACTGCACTCACATATACACATATGCACTCACATATATACATATACAGATGTGCACATAATATGAACATTAAAATAAAATCTAAAAAATATATTGTGGTCAGAATGTGATATCTGAGAGCTTTCTGGAAAATACTCATTTTTTAAAAAAGTAAAAAAGCAACAGCAAAGTGAATTAATAATTCTGGAAGCATCTTGTAGATTGTCCTTCTGTGTAAGAGTCTGTGACAACTATTCTTGTTTGTCAACGTTACCACATCTGGAAGGAACAAAAAGAAAAGTGTACACCTGTAAGGGAATTTTTCTTAATTAAATCATTTAAAGTGGAAAAGACCGAAAGACCCATTTTTTTTTTTTTTTAATGGTTTTTCGAGACAGGGTTTCTCTGTATAGCCCTGGCTGTCCTGGAACTCACTCTGTAGACCAGGCTGGTCTTGAACTCAGAGATCCACCTGCCTCTGCCTCCCGAGTGCTGGGATTAAAGGGTGCGCCAAGGTGGGAAGAACCACTCTTAATCTGGGCCACACCTCCTATAAATGACATGGAAGAAGGAAGCTTACTTTCTTTTGCCTGCTTGCCCTCTTGCTGGCAAGTCATTTCTTCACTGGGATTAGAGCCTACTTCTTCAGGATTCTGACATACTGAAGAGCAGCTGAGACATCCAGACTTATGCACTGATTGGATTCTTGGACTTTTTGTTGGTAGACAGCTATTGTTGGACTAGCTGGACCATAGCCTGTAAGTCACTCTAATAAGTCACGTGCGTGCGTGTGTGTGTGTGTGTGTGTGTGTGTGTGTGTGTGTGTGTGTGTGTTCAATCAGATCTCTTCCTCTAGATAACTCTGATTAATACAGAACCCAAAAGAGAAAGTGTTTCAAAGAAAAGGGAGAAAACAAATGGGAGTGAGGAGGAAGAGGAGGAGGAGGAGGAGGAGGAGGAGGAGGAGGAGGAAGAGAATGAGGAAGATGAAGAGGAGGAGAGATATATTACAGTCTTGCTTTAGACAGTTTAGTCTCATGGTCTCTCACCTCAAGCTCTGTGTTTTCAGGGGTTATTTGTAAATATGTTTTGAGTCCAAGTATTATTTCTGGGAGCAAGGAGCTGGGAGGAAGAACCAGATCCAGTCTTTACTTATGTCCTTAAGAGTCAGGAGAAAGAGCAGAAGGTAATATGGTACTGGCCTCAAACTCACAGAGATACATCTGCCTCTGCCTTCAGAGTGCTGGGATCAAATGTGTGTACCTCCACCACCCAGCTTAGATTTCATTTTTAAGTGTGTGAGTGTGTATGTGTGTGTATGTGTGTACATACATATGTGTACATATGTGTATGTGAGTGTAGATGCCCAGAAGACAGTGTCAGAGCTGCTGGAACTGAGGTACTGGACAGTATGAACGGTCTAATAATGTTGATGTGTTTAACTTTTCACAGTGAAACAAAGCTACAATGGCTAAAAATAACACATAATGTGTTATTTTTAACAGAGAGATGGTCACCTTCCATAGATAAAGGAGCTTGCAATGCAAGCCTGATGCTCTTAGTTTGCTTCCTGAAACCTGGAACCCACACAACAGTGGAAGGATAGAGCTGACTCCACATGCTCACCGGGGCATGTGCACACCCCTATCATAGAAATAATTTTTTAACTTGAGCCTTCTAGAAGAGTAGCATGTGCTCTTAATCACTGAGCAATCTCTCCACTCCATGAGTGCTATCTTAAAAAAATCATATAATTATTACCAGGCTTTAGTGACATGTTGAGGCCATTATTGATATTTATTTCAATGCCATAAGTATAGATTTGTTTTGATACATATGCTGGACACTTGGTCCCCAGGATAGGTGTATTGAGGTGGTGAGATAGCTAAGAGGTGGGAGGTGATTAGGGTCATGAGGCCCTAACGTTGAAAGTGCCGGATGCCTCTCTCAAGAATTAGTTGCTATGGAGTAAGTCTCATCCATGTGCTAATTCACATGTGGCTGATTCCTTTCCTTTTATCTTCTGTGTTGTGATGCACCCAGGACAATTCTTCAGACAGTAGGAATTGGGCTGGATACATGAGACAAATAAACTTGTTTACTCTGTAAGTCATGCAGCTCAGGTATTTTGTTATGGAAATACAGAATAGGTAGGCATGAGGCTCGTGTGTACTAATCACCTTTCTAGAACACAAAAATCTTGACTCCTAACGTTGATGTAAGTTAGTAAGCGTGAACATTACAGAAGTATCCCCATTTTCATCCTTTTTTTTCAAAACGAGTTTGAAAGCATCATCCTCCTTTTGACAAGCTAGAAAGTGTCCTTCATACAGCGAAGATTCAAACTCCATTTTGTTGTGTCCTGGAACACGTTTCTGAAAGAATATGAGATCACTTTTTATGTCATCAATATTTTCAGGTGGATCCATTTCCTGTGGAGAAAACACAAGACACATAATTTTTAAGGATATAAACAACAGGGGCGGGAGCAATGGCTTGGTGGTTAGGAGTGCTTGCTGTTCTGCTCTCAGGGGTCTGGGATTTGGCTCCCAGTATCCACATGGGGGGAGCTCACAAATGCCTGAACTCCAGCACCAGGGGATCTGCCGCTTCCCTCTGACCTCTGAAGAAACACACACACACACACACACACACACACACACACACACACGAAGTGAAATAATTTTTAAAAGAGGATATTAACAAAGTGAATATGTATGGTTTATTTAGAAGTGTATTACCAAACAAACCTAAAGCAGTTTTAATTTTTTCAAAAGTTAAGAAAAAAACCTCTGAATATAGAATAATATGAGTACTGACCACCTTTCTTTAATTCATAATTTATACACACACACACACACACACACACACACTGTCGCTGTCTTCGGACACATCAGAAGAGGGTATCAGATCCCATTACAGATGGTTGTGAACCACCATGTGGTTGCTGGGATTTGAACTCAGGTCCTATGGAAGAGCAGCTGATGCTCTTAACTGCTGAGCCATCTCTCCAGCCCACACTTTAACTCTTAAAACTTCCTCTTTTCCCATCTATTCTGACCTTTTCCATCCTGGAACGCTCTTCCATATGCAGGCCTCCTGATTCCCTTATGCCTAGAGAGCTTCCTTCTGTTCACTTCCACCAAGTAGACTCTTTGTCTGCTAGTGATGAAGTAAAGTTCTAGCGAAGAGAGCCACCTCTTTGGGCTAATTCCTGTTCTTGTCTTCCTCAGTTGTCCATAGCTGAAAACACTGATGACCTCCTCCTTATGCTCAATAACTCTTAGCGAGATGCAGGAGGTGTCAAGAAGCTCAGCTTCTTTCTGTGGATCCTGGAACTAAACTGTAGTGTGATTAAACTCAGTAGCTGTGCTACGGCTGAGTCTTGGGTTTCCCAATAGCCCAGCTGTACTGACTCCCCTGATTCTGCCTTTCTGCCAAGCGTGACAGTGCACAGAATTCTCTCCTTTTTGTTCTGAGTGTAGTCCCTTTGGCTGGGTCCTCCTGCTCAGAAAGACCAAGTGCTGGTTCTTCTCTCTTTTGTATAGACACCAGGGTCTATCAGGATTAGGTGTCTGGAGGCTGTAGTTCCTCATACTGGGCCTGTAACTGCTAGGAGTGCCTGGCTTTTCCTATTCTTACATCTTGTCTACCTTTTCAGGGTATGTTAGAAAATGCGGGCACTGCCCGAGGTTCTTCCACGTTAATCATAGAACTAATGTTTTGCAGTTAATTTTGACTTCATGGTAGCAAAGATTACCATGATCCTACAGACTAATAGAGAAATCTCTAGAATTGAAAAACAATCCCTAAGATACATAGAAGACTCTGAGGGGGGGCTTTCAACTGAATTAGTTTTAGAAATGATAGTCATAGTTCTTGGCCATTGTCCTTTATGAACAAGTATGGCCTCCAGTCGATGGTTGTGTTAAGTACTCTCTCACTAGCATCTGCTTCTGATACTGGTGCCTGCTAAACCACAACTTAGGGAGAGACTGTAAGCTGCAGGAGTTGATCTAGGACCAAGTTTAAGCTCATAGTCTAGCTGAGAACTAATCCTTAGCTATGAAGTCCTACTGCTACAGCAGGAGATGCAGTTGGGTCTTATCCGAACCCTGTCTATGGCCACAGTGGCTAAGATCTGTATTAGTGGAAGACCCAGAGCATGAGACCGGGCACAGTGACAGATACCTGTAATCCTAGCACATGGAATTAGAGATGGAAGGGTTAAAAGTTCAAGGTCACCCTCAACTATACACTGAGTATAAGGCCAGTCTAGGATACAGGAAACCCTTTCTGAAAAGAAAACACTCAGAGATCACTTCCTCTCTGACAAGCTCAGAGACAAAAATTAAACAACCAAGTATCATCACACTAGGCCAAAGGGCTTGACAATTCCCCACTACCATCAATTTCAGTGGATGTCTCCGCTCTTCCAGTTCTAGATAAAAGGTTGGTCTGAAGATCCCTGGATTGTATCATTTTGTCCATTAATATGACTAAGACCCAAATGAAGCTGAATCTTACCTCAAAGGAAATGGTTTTGTTCTTACAGGAGAGGGTAGACATTCTTTTGTCCTTCACAGAGAGGGTTACAGCCAGCCCTCTCACTTCACTATCTTTATACATGTATATTATCAGCCTTGTCTTGGGTCCATTGACTGAAACAGATATTAACAAGTGTTAACACTAATTACAATAGTTTTCCCCCAAATTAGTATCTATAGAAATTTAGCCAAAGGCTAGATCCCCCTTAATAGTCCGATCACTACCCTGCACTCAATTTTGGCCAGACAGTTGATAGACATGATGTCCAGCTGGCCAGACACCCCTTAAAGCACGCTTACAAGGTGTTATAAAACATCAGTAGGCAACATGAGTGTGCAAAAAATATTCTGAGTGGGGGCTGGGGAGATGGCTTAGTGGTTAGGAGCACTGACTGCTCTTCCAGAGGACCTGAGTTCAGTTTTGAGCACCCACATGGTGGCTCATAATTGTCTGTAATTTCACACAGACATACATGCAGGCAAAATGCCAATGTACATAAAAAAATATTCTGAGTGTGTTAAAGACACTCTGATATTTTTTTTTTTTTTTGAGTGTGTTAAAGATTTCATGAACCATGCTGGGTGTGGATGCAGATGCCTTTATTTCCATGACTGGGGAGGCAAGGGTAGGTGGATCTCTGAATTTTAGGTCTGTCTGGTCTATAGAGTTCTAAGCCTGCCAGGGATACATAGTGAGATCCTATCCCAAAACATAAACAAAACCAACCCTCAAACAGAACATTATTCTGAATCTAAAGACTATGGTTAACTATTGAATGTTCGACAGAATTTTTTTTTTTTTTTTGGTTTTCCGAGATGTTCAACAGAATATTAAAAACCTATTTGCTGAGGTAAAACTCTTAGGATGGGATTTTCTTTTTCAAAAATGTGCATTCAATCAGGCCTGGAGCTATGTGGCTTGGAATTTATACCTTGAGACACAGAGGTGCTTTTGTGTTCTGGTGGAAGACAGGTTCATTTGAAATGCTTCCGTTTTGCTTTTCATTTTGAGTTCTGATGGTGTCAGCAGTATGTTTAGCTATAACCAACGGGGCATCTGACTTGACAAGATTCTTCCTCAGAGGATACAATTAAAATAAAGGAACTAGTGATACACATGTAGACTTCGAGTGACATGGCCTCTGCCAGAGTCTTTATTGGACCCAACTCCTCCCTCCAACTAAAAATATGGGTGCTCTCTAAAGTGACACTATATTTACTACTGTGACTTTCCATTTAAGGATGGGGTCAAAGACTGCATTGTTTGAAAGTGTAGGCAGTAAGGAGAAAGAATAGTGACTGGCCATCTCTGTGTTTATAAATAAGTAGGGGAAAAGTACCAATTCGATCAATATCAGTCATATCCTCGAACACAGGCTTTCTTTTGTCCACGAAGAGAACTTGGTCATTTATATTCCGCATTACTGTGGTTGTACCTTCAATTCTGCCAAAGTGGTCAGATTCCAGGTCTCCTATAATATACATTGAATCATTAATGGTTAAGTTTTGTTTTGTTTTTTTCAGATCAACAAATAGACCTAGTTAGTACTGACTGCTCTCCAGAGTCAGTCCAAACCTCTAGATGCGGCAATGAGCAAGCTGACTGCTGTATTGATCTGCTTCTAAGACACACCGTGTTTCCTGTTTGTGCTCAGAACTACTTTCCTGCCAAAGGCTCGACTGCCTCACGGTCTTATTAGCCTCCTACTGTTTTTGTTTTCTTACACTTTTTTTCTTATGCTGTCCGTGTTCTCAGACCTCACGAAGCCCTCTCATCTCCTGCCCCTGGGAACTTTTCCCTTATTCATCTCCTTCCTGCCCTTCTCTTCTAACTGCACCTTCCACTTCATTATGGGGTCGTTAGTACCGTGAATCCTTAACTTGCTTATGCAGATGTGAGAACTGTCCCATCACAGGCTCACTGGTAGGCAGTACTTGGTTTTCCAGTTGAACGCTGTCTCTCAGTCCACAGCTATAGCTTCAAGTCTTGCTGCTCTCTGGATCTTTACACCACCATTTCCACTTCAGGGAATTCTCTCTCTCCCTCCCCCGCCCCTCCATCTCCGTCTTCTCCTTCCCTCTCCTGACTCCGCCCCTATCTCTTTTCTTTTTTGAGACAGGGCTTCTCTGTGTAGTCTTGGCTGTCCTGGACCTTGCTCTGTAGACCAAGCTGGCTTCAAACTTGGAGAACTGCCTGCCTCTGCCTCCTAAGTGGGCTCAAAGGTGTGCACCACCACACCAGGCCAGTTCTTTTCCTCGACTAAAGAAAAATACCAGAAAGTGTCCCAGTGTCCAAGGCAGAGCCTACTTGTACTCCGTGTAATGGATTGAAGCTTTGATTTGCCAACTCTTCCTTCTCTGTTGTCAACTTGGATTTTCTGCTTCCTAGCTTTTATCCTGAACAAGTAGTTCAGACACATTGTGCTAACACTGTTGCCTAAGAATGCTGCACACTTGTGATCCTGGCACTCAGGATGCTGAGGCAGGAGGATCATAAGGTTGAGGCCAGTTCAGGTAATATAGTGAGTTCTGGGCCGGTCTACTGAACCAGTGTCCAACCAAACCGAACAACTGAGATCTCTAAGCATCCTACAAGGGACCTGGAAACAAGGTCATAGGAATGGAAACAACCTGCAAGTGTGCCAGCTGAGAAATTATAGGTTTATCATGCTCTCACCATAGGAATTTAATATAACTGTAATTATCAACTACCCAGGAAACAACCCTATAGACAGCTTCTCCCAGCTGACAATAGGTGTATTTCAAGTGCCTTCTAATTTGCAAAGAAAGAAAAATAAATTTATACTTTACCATTATCTTCAGCTAAAGGGAGGGAAAGAGAAACACAATACATTAAATTATACAGTTTGACTCAACATGGCCCCTCTCTTGCCCTTCTGCAACTCTATTCTTCCTTCCACTCCCCTCCCCCAACTCTTTCTGTAGACAGGGTCATATTATATAGCTCTGGCTGACCTGGAACTCAGTCTGTAGACTAGACTGGCCCTAGGCGTACAGAGCCCACCTGCCTCTGCCTCCTGAAGTGCTGGGATTGAAGGTGTGGTACCTGGTCCCCACTCCTCACTCCTTAACCTCTGTGTAGTGCTGATGGGCTCTTTTGGCCTCCAGTAGGAATATCAGATTTGATAAGCATTCAAGAGCCCATAAAGCGAAGCTTATTCTGTGCTTAGATATGTTAGGGATAAAACTGAAATTCAGGGCTGGAGAGATGGCTCAGCAGTTAAGAGCACTGTCCGCTCTTCCAGAGGACTCAGGTTTTGATTCCCAGCACCCACATGTCAGCTCACACATTCAGTTCTATGGGATCCAGTGTCCTCTTCTGCATGTGGTACACAGACATACATGCAGAAGAAACATATACATACAATATAATAATAATAATATAGTAATAATAATACAAAGATTTAACTCCAGGATTTATAAATCTCAATACATAGCTAAAGTATTTTTTAATAAAGCAGCAAGCTTCTCTTTTAAATTTATTGTTTAAATGGAAAAGCATCTAAAGACTTTTTCAGGAAGCTTCCAAAGAAAGCTGAACTTTCAGTGAAGTCAAATCCCCCATGGAAACTTAATTAGAAGAATCTCCATCCCTCTCTCCCTTCCTCCCTTCCTTCCTCCCTCTCTCTCTGGTCAAGTATATTCACATGAATGGTATACATAGAACTCTAGGTCTAGAATATCATGACTAGCATTTCTTTTGGGAAGCAAGGTTTCCTCAATGGTACATTTTCATGGGATCTTCATGATGGGTCCCAGGCACCATCTTGGTGAGCTGCTGCCAGAGTGCCACCCCTGAGGTGGGACAAGACACTGGGACCTCTGGAACCTTATGGTTATTTTTAGAGAGAGGACATTAACATTGCAGTAGAATTTGATGACAAACAGGAGCCTATGCTCACTTTATGATTTCTTTTCTTGTTGAAAATCTGTATCTGAGCCCTGCATTTGTCTTACTGGTTTAGACTTACGTATAAAGTAAAGTGTGTTGTCAATAAACATCATTTCCTTGAAGTTGATGCAAGAGCCTTCTTCTGGTACAGCAGCCATGATTCCTAGTGAAAGCAAAGAGTCACCTATGAAGAGGCAAAGACTGCTCTTTGTACACATAAAATGAACAAACCTCTTACCTTCTTTTTTTTAATAAAGAGATTTTTGTTTATGTATTTGGTAGTTTGTTTATATGTATGTCTGTGCATCACATACAGTTCCTATGGAGTCCAGAAGATGGCGATGGAGCCAGCCACCATGTGGGTGCTGGATGCTGAACTCCAGACCCCTGGAAGAGTAGCCAGTGCTCATAACTGCTGAGCCATTATCTCTCCAGCTCTTAACGCTACCTTCTAAACCTCCACATGTAAATGTCATTTCTCATCCAGTATGCTGATGACTACGGTGGTGTTTAATAAATGTGAAGCACCACTTGTGTTTAAATTCTTTCACAAATCATTAGCTATTTGGAATCAGGAGAATGCTGAATCATTAAACAATATTTTAAAGGGTGACTGTATGGCTCACTCTGGAGTTATTAGTTTTGTGTCCCCTGAGGACACTAGAAATATACTCTTAAATGGGAACCAGTTCTGTCTAAACTTACAACCCAGTGGCTTCCTGTAGATGAGATTCCGAAGGTTCTGGACTTCACTGGTAAAGGAGAGGAGGTGATAGAAAGTGGTACTTCCACTTGGCGTTTGGGGCAGGGTGGGAGAAGGCTGAAGGGCTCTGGCATTTGGTGGGTTCTCTCCCCAGGCAGCAGCAGCTTTTGGTCTGAAACCTGGGTTGCCTATGTTTGTGTATGAGTAATACATAAATATGATATTTCTGCAAACACAAATAATATAGGCTTGGAAAAATTCAAACTCTTGCATTTGCTTTTTGCCTTTCCCTCCCCTACTCTACACTTACACACGTGTAGCCTTTCCGAATTTTGTCATGGAATTGTCATGGAGATCAATGTATGAGAAAGTTGTGACTTTGGGGAGAAAACACACGTGTTTATTCTCATCTATTTCTAAGCTGAAATGTAGCACCCCTCCTTGTGTTATAGGGGAAATAAACACAGTGTTTGCAGTAGTACCCACGACCCTGCCACTGATAGAAATGATTCCTTATCACCAGGCTACGGTCGCTACCAGAGTCCTGAAATACCATTCAAGTCCTTTATTACGTTGAAATTACCCTGATAGATCTTGTTGCTTAATGTATTAAGAAGGAACAAAAAACACTACATAAAATTGTTAAAGTATTTTTTGACAGCTCTTGTGAGGTTGAGACAGAAGGACCAGGAGTTCAAGGCTATCTAAGATGTTTGCTATAACATCAGCCTCCTCAGCTGTTAATAACTATTCTTATTTAATGAGTTTCCTGCATTTCGGCCTAGATGAGAGCAGCAGCCTCAGGTCTCCTTGCTCACTCCCCGCGGTCACTGGCAGGTTCTCTTGATCCCTTTCTCGCCTAAAGATATACAGAAGCAGCATCTATGTTTCCCTGTACCCTGAACTCCGGGTCCACTGAAGAAGGACAAAGTTACCTTCTATCTTGTTTACTGCCTTTTCTCTTATGAGACAGGTCCTGTTATACACCCTACGGTGGTCTTGGAATCCCAATCATTCTGTCTCAGCCACTTGAAGGTTGGAATTGTAAGTGTATACCAGCACAGCCTTGCGCACCACCACATCCGTATCTGACTCTGGGTCCACTCTTTCCCTTAAAGTAATTCACTTCCCTTTAACACCTCCTGCAAGCCTGTTTCTACTTCCTCTCTGGCTTCTGGAGCTCAGGTGCCTGTGTGTGTTGCTAATCTTCCGTAGCCTTTGCTCCTGGTAATCTGTTAATTGCAGGTCTTATTTCAGCAGACTCAAACATGGTACCCTCAGGAGAAAACTTCAAACTTCTCCTACGCCACAGCTATGTTCCAGAGAATTAGCTGGTGTCTCCTGCCAAGAAGCCACTTAATGGATGGAGTACCCACGGTGGTGACTGAGTCAAAACTCTTAATTGTTTTTTATGGTTAGTTACCAAGACTGGTGCTGAGACTTGGTCTCTACGTGTCAGCGCCGGAGGAGCGGCCTAAATGTTTGGATAACTAGAGTGGAGCCCACAGGGAAGGATGGACCACTGCCTTTTCTCTCTCCAGCACTTAAAATTTATTCTCTCTCTCTCTCTCTCTCTCTCTCTCTCTCTCTCTCTCTCTCTCTCTGTCTTTGGATCCCCTGGAGCCCTAGTTACAAATGGATACAGACCATCAGTATTTATTAGTTTTAAGTTTCCCCACTTCTCTGTCTCTGTCTCTCTCCATCTCTCCATCTTTCTCTTTATCGCTGTCTCTGTCTCTCTGTCTCTCTGTCTGTCTCTGTCTCTGTCTCTCTCTCTGTCTGTGTGTGTGTGTGTGCATGTGTGAATGTGCATGTGTGAATTCCCTGGAGCTCTGGTCACAGACATGGGTGCTGGGAACTGAACTCAGGTCCTCTGTAAGATCAGTACTCACTTTTAACTACTGAGCCATCTCTCCAGCCCCAAAAGAGTTCCTATAGCAAGCTCATCTGTTTGTGTTTCTTTTCTAGGTGCCTGATTGTCTTTGTTCTTTCCACCAGGAGTTGAAGCACTAAAAGGCCCTTACAAGATGTGGCTACTAATCTTAGACTTTTCAGCTGTTGAACTGCAAGACACAAATAAACCGTGTGTGTGTTTGGGGGGGGGGGTCTGGCTTTAGGTATTCTTTATAGCTATAGAAAACTGACCAAAACAATATTATTTAGGAGATATCTATAAATCTGTACTCTTAAATTTTTTTTTAGCACAATCCGAGGCCAAGTAGTTTCAGTAGAAGAAGGAAATTAAACCTCAGTTGAAAAACTTTAGTTAAGCTAGAACCTAAAGTATTTGTTACTTGGTTGATGTAATCAGTTTAATCTAGGTTCAAGTGTGAATAGTTATTAAATATATTTTATATTCTAGTCAATACATGGGTAAATGAACTGAATTGCAGTTTTTGAAAGAAGTACAGATGGCTAACAAGTATAGGGAAAGAATATTCTGACGCCTTTAGGCACCAGAGAAATATAAATTAAGAATACATTGAGGTGCTGGAGAGATGGCTCAGTCATAAAGAGCACGTACTGCTCTTGCAGAGGATCTAAGTTTAGTTCCCTGAACTCACATTAGTTCACAATTGCCTGTAACTCCAGCTCCAGGTGATCCCATGTCTCTGGCCTCCATGGGAACTCTCTGGCCTCCATGGGAACTTACACTCACGTGCACATACCCCTACACAGATGCACGCACACACACGTGATTTAAAATAATAAAAACTAAATCTCATAAAAGCTATATTGAGTTTCTATTTCACCCCCATCTGAATACCAATGATCAAGAAAACAAAAACAAAACAACAACAAAAACAAAACAACAACAAAAACAAAACAACAACAAAAACAAGACAAAAGAGAAATTCCTAACAACTGTTAGTGAGGATGTAGGGGAGAGGAGCCCTTCTACATTCCTGTTAGAAATGTAACTTAGTCTAACCTCTGTGGAAGTCAAAACGGATGTATCTCATATTAGAACTGTCATATTAAGCTGCTATGTCACTCCTGGGTATATACCTAAAAAAAATCCAAGTCACGCACAGTAGGGATCAAGCACACACAGTAGGGATACCTGCATGTTTGCATTACTCATGCCACTTTTCATAAGGACCAAGTTATAGAATCAGCCTTGTTGACCATCAGTGAGTGGATAAAGATGTAGGATATTTACACAACAGAGTATTATTCAGCCATAAAAAGGAGGAATTACATTAGAGATAGAACAATGGCTGAAATTGGAAGTCACTGTCTTAAGTGAAGTAAGCCAGACTCAGAATGACAAACATATATTTTCTCAGATGTAGAGTCTAGATTTTTTAAAAAAAAATATGAGTGTAGAAGGAAGACTTTAGGAGGAGGAGTGAAGGGTGGGGCTCTATTGGTTCATCATTAGTGAGATAACAGCTAGTGTTGTCTTCTCTACTTTAATATACACAATGTGCAGCAAACACAAGGGACAAAAATTGGATTTTAAAATGACTAGTATTTACTGTAGTGAGTATTTAGTTAGTTATTAGGTGAATGACCTTAGAGAAGGATTCAGTTACCCTAAAAATACACTCCTATGTGTGGAGAGATGGCTCAGTGGTTAAGAGCACTGGCTGCTCTTCAAGAAGACCCAGGTCCATTCTCAGCTCCCACATGGTAGTTCACAACCATCTGTAACTCCAGTTCCAGGGGACTTGGTGCCTCTTGTGGACTCCACAGGCAGCAGGCGTACATGCAGGCAAAATATCCATACATATGAAATAAATTATTCATTAACTACTCCTAGGGGCTGGAGAGATGGCTCAGCGGTTAAGAGCACTGACTGCTCTTCTAGAGGTCCTGAGTTCAAATCCTAACAACCACATGGTGGCTCACAACCATCTGTAATGAGATCTGATGCCCTCTTCTGGTGCATCTGAAGACAGCTACAGTGTACTTACATAAAAAATAAATAAATAAATTTGGGGCCAGAGCAAGCAGGGCTGGAGCAAGAAGGAAAAAGAAAAAAAAATTAACTACTCCTAGATGGGCCTGGTGGTACACATCTGCAATCCCACCATTGAGAAGCCAAAGCTCATGAATTAGAAAGGAGCCTCCCTGGGCTACATAGTGGGACCCTGTCACAAAAAAAACAAAAACAAAACCAAAAACAACCAACCAAACAAACAAAAACCCCTAGAGGTTAGGGATGTGGCTCAGTGTTTGAGAGCTTCGATGGTATGCACAAGGCTCTGTGTAACCCTTTAAAAATTGGAATTACAACAGAGAAAGAAACAAAACACTCTTTCCCACAATTCTTGAACTTGTTTATCATTTAATTCCTCTCTAATATGAGTCAGTTGTGGGTTTAGAAGCCGAACAAAACTAAGCTCCCATCGTCCAGTGACTCAGATGCCTGTGGGCAAGACAAAGCTTGACAGATGCTGTAGGACCTGGTTTGTGCTGTTGATGGAGAAGGTTTCACAGTGATGTCACTCAGTGCAGCATGAGCAGAGGACAGCCTCATCAAGCACAGGGGAGGGCTAGTGATCCGGGAGGAGGGCTAGGGAGCAGGGAGTCTGGGGGACCAAGGCTTAAGGCTTCACCATTCACACAAGACCTAAGTGTAGTCACAGCTCTCAGAATGGGATGTACTTCTGAAGACTCCACGTGCTTTCAGGATTATTTTGTTCTTTGGTAATAAATGTAATGGTGTAATAAAGGCACTCTTCTCGGGTGCACATGTTGACAGCCACCAGTGTGAATGCATACCTCCTTTCCACCCACTTCTCAGCATTATTAACCACGCTTTGAAAAGTTCCTTCTCGTGCCTTATCATGGTGGCACTTTGGTCACCTTAGTAATGTATTCTTGTGTCTCCCTTTGTATACCTATAGATTGTTCATATAACAAATAGTAACAAGGATCCTTAATACCTTGGTAACATTGTTATCAGATAAGAAAATATTTAAACCTGGGTGTGTTCGTGTGCCCAGTAATCACATTGGGTAGGTAAAGGCCAGAGGATCAAGGTGGAGGCAGGAGGTTCATGGCTATTCAGCTACACAGTGAATTGGAGTCCAGTATGGGTTTTATGAGACCCTGTCTCAAAAAGGCAAAAAGAAATTAAAGCAAGTATGACGTCAATAGTATTATGTAGCTGGGGAGAAGGTTCTGGGTATTTGCCATCCATATCTGGAGACCTGAATCCAATTCCCAGACCCCACATAAAGGTAGAAAGAACCAACTCCACAAAAGTTGTGCTCTGACTCCCACACACCTGTTTCACGCACACGCACACGCTGTGATAAAATAATGCTTTAATAATAGCGTTATAATCCAGTCTGATGGCATAGGTCTGTAACACCAGTTACAAGGGCAGATGAGACAGGATGGCTGCTTGGGTAACTCAGAGTGAGTTCAAGGTCAGCTTAGGTAACTCAGTTCCTGTCCCCAAATTTAAAAAAAAAAGTTAAAAAATGGGGAGAGAGGTTAGAGCTAGGGCTCAGTGAGAGAGCTTCTGAGATACGTAAGCAATGGTTTAACTTACTCAGTAGTGATGGAGGCAGATGATCCCACCAGGGCACCATCTTCTACCTGTCAATAGTGCTAACAGTTTGCAATCCCCTTGGCCTAGCAGCTCTGAAATTATGCCACTCTAGACCAAGTGTTTAATTTGAAAATAATCCTATTATTTTATTTTACTTATAAAGTTAAAACCATTGTTTTCTTATTACATTATTTAGATTTTGCCTAAAAATAATTTAGAGGACCTTGCCATATAGTTCCTTTGATAAAAACCAGGGAAGGAGAGCCAGGTAATAGATCTTGTTTATGCAAGCTTGATCTCTTTGGGAAGGAGACAAGCAGGTTAAATTTGAGTTTTTAAAATTCACCTGGGTCATAACGCAGCCAATACATTCTATTTGGGGGACAGTCCTCTAAAACCAAGTGAAAGAAAGAAAAGAAGGGAAGCCTAAAAACACATTAATCAAGATATAAGACTTTCTCAAATACTCTCCTTGCTGGAGGGATGGCTCAGAGGTTAAGAGCACTGACTGCTCTTCTAGAGGTCCTGAGTTCAATTCCCAGCAACCACATGGTGGCTCACAACCATCTGTAATGGGGTCTGATGCTCTCTTCTGGTGTGTGTGAAGACAGCGACAGTGTATTTACAAACATAAAATAAGTAAATAAACCTAAAAAATAAAAAGAAAGAAAGAAAAGAAAAATGAAAGAGAAGAAATGCTCCTCTTATTTCCTAATTCACTTTGTTTTATGTTTCATTGTGGAGTTTTCTCTTACTGTGTCCCTACTCCTGCTAGCTCTCAGTGCATCGTGCCGAGTCCAATCTTCCTTTTTCTTACTCCGCTTCACATTTCTTCTCTGATTCGTCTCACACATGTTTCTTTGCTTTCTCAATTCTAATCGATGAAACACAGTTCCCAGTGGGTAAGAATGCCTTGAACATTTTATCTAGCAACCTCTCGAACATGTGTGTGTGTAAATGTTCATGCATGCACATGTACGTGCATGTGTGTCTGTGAGTGTGCCCACACGTATATGTCAGAGGACAATTTTGGGTATTATTCATTAAGTACCATCATCCTTTTAAAAAGTAAAAAAAAAAAAAAATTGTGTGTGTGTGTGTGTATCTACATGTGTAAGGTCAGAGGACAACTTGCAGAAGTAGGTTCCGGGGCCAGACATGGTGGCAAACATTCTTATCCTCTGAGCCATCTTGCTGGCTACACCCTATCTTTTGAGACAGGACCTCTCAGTGTCCTGGAACTTGCCTGCTGGCTGGACGGGATGGTCAGCAAGCTCCAAGGGTCCACCCATTTCTTTCTTCTTAGGTCTGGGAGTGTGAACTCTCTGCACAGCTTAGCTTGTTTGCTTTTTAAGCTTGTGTTCTGGAGACTGAATGCAGGCCCTTGAGTACTTTTCCAGCCCTGTCATCTCTGCAGTCTTCACCTAATGTTCTCATAAAGAGCCTCCCAGGAATAGATAGGAAAAAGTAAGTCTTCAAACTCCAGAAGTTGTAGTCTAAGCCTTTGAAAAGTAGCTCACAGAGAGGAGATGACAGACTATCCGTATGAAAATTAGGTCACATGAGTTCCAATTTTGCCTGGAGCAAGTTACTTCATTTCAGGGGGTCTTAGTTTCCTCATTTGAAAAACAAGGAAGCTGGTGTCAAACTTTTACGTTTTTTTCCAGCCCCAGCATTCTGCAATTCTAAGCTATAGTTAAAGCTGCCAGGAAAGAGCCATTTATATGGGGCCAATGAACCAGTAGCTACTTCCTCTTACAGTGGGTAAAACCTGTGGGTTGAGACCCATTTGAGAGTCGAGCCACCCTTTCAGAGGAGTCACCTAAGACCATTGGCAAACACGGATGTTTACATTACAATTCATTACTGTAGAAAAACTACAGTTATGAAGCAACAACAAAATTGATCTTATGGTTGGGGGTCACCACAACGTGAGAAACTGTATTAAAGGGTCCCTCCCAACTTTAAGAAGGTTGAGGACCACTGGAAGGCAACACACAGCTAGAGAATATTATTCAGCCAGTATTTTCAAATTGCTAAGAGTTTAAAAAATAATATTGTGTTAAAAGTAAAATACCTTGAACTTGAAAAGCAACTCTGATCCCATTTGTTGTGTGTGTGCAACTCCAGTTCTGTGGAATGCATGTGGGCTGGACAGTTGGGCCTGCTATGTAATTAAATCTCCACAATCCTGTGGGAAGTCATCCTGGCTTCAACAAGACCAACATTCAACATTTCTGTTATTTTTAAACTGTAGCCAGCTGTAGCAGCACACGCCTTTAATCGAAGCACCATGAGACAGGCAGATCTCTGTAAGAGGCCACCCTGGTTTGAATAGGTCTATGACAGCCAAAGCTATATACATACTGAGGCCCTGTCTCAAAACAAACAAACAAACCAACCAACCAACCAAACCAACCAAACAAAACTCGTGTCTATAGTGTGTGTATGAGATTATGAAGGCGGGTGTGTGTGTGTGTGTGTGTGTGTGTGTGTGTAGGTCAGGAACGCCTTCCATCTTTATAAGGGATCCATGGATGAATCTCAGGTCAATGGGCTTTGACACAACACTTTTCCTGCTGAGCCATCTCACTGGCCAGGTGATATTTCAGTTTAGCAAGTCAGTTAACCCTTGACGATTGCTCCATCTTACAAATGTATGTATGTGGGATGTGGAAGGGATAGGGGTGGAACACAACAGGAAATTAGATCATTAATGACAGGTATATTTAATCAACTGTTAAATATAGACTTGATAAAAAAAAAGGTCAAGTGCAACTTATATACTTGGAATGAATGTGTGTGAAGGAAGATGGGGTGCTCCATCTTCTCTCCTCCTTGTGTGGGAGGGGAACAGAGGTATGGTTGGGGTGGGGTGGCAGGTGGAGCATTCTATCCTGAAGTGAGCAGGAGAATATGGGGGTTTTATGGAGAACTCAGACTGTGATGCTAGCAGCAATGGGAAGGCACTGCAGGTAGAGAGGAAGATAGTCTGAAGGAGCGTGGCATAGGATTTGGCCAGTTGAAAATAGGCAGAAGGTAAAGAGATTAAGGATGTCTTAATTGGTTTTGTTATATGACTTCAAAATAGAAGATCATTTACTCATTCAGTCCTTCCCCTGTGAAATAAAGTCTTGCTGGAGAAATCTTATCATATTATCCAAGTACAGACCGGCCCAAGTCTTATGTCCAGAAGCTTACTGATTGTCAACCTTGCACAAGGTCTTGTTTGCTCTGAAAGAACTAGTTTGGATTTGAGCTTTCTTGAAAGAAGAGCTTGTTTCAACGTTCAAAGCAAAGGTACTTAGTGGTTCACAGGGTGGCCCAAGCTGTTTCTAGTAATCCTGGATGCTATTTTGCTTTTTAGATCTCCCACTCTTACAAGTAGACAAGATAGTGTTAGAGGCGAATTCTGTGTACCATTGCAAGTCTGAAGACAAAGTGAGAAGAACCCTGCTTCCTTCCATTGGGCCAAACATTAAAGAGATTTGCAAATATACAAAAGGCTGTAAAATGTCCAGGATAGATGGCTGTCTTTTAAAATGTTATTTAAGAATACATGTAATACATTTACAAATAGCTCACTAGGTAACTTTTAAAAATTTTTTGGCTTTACTTTCTAACACAGTGCATTACAATAATATGGTAAATAGCCAAGGGAAACAAAAGCTCTTCAGGGTCCTTAATAGTTTTCAAGAGAGAAAAGAGAATCTCTGTCCTGAAGTGACACTCTCTCACATCTAATAAAGCTAGAGAAAAATAACCCGCTGTCTGCTTCTGTCCCTTCTGTGATTACTGTCATGCCAGTGTGTCTGAATAAAGAGGGACACATCTTACCTGGGCCAAGAGGAAGTGATTTGGAAGCTTTGAGGCGTCTTTCTTTTTCCTGACCCTGGAGGTTGTAGAAGATGGCAGTCCTGTCAGCAGCTGGAGCCAGTGGCCAGGATTACAGAAAGCATGGAGCTACAAAGAACCCACACCAGGTCCAGCTGCGTCTGTGATACCAAGGCACAAGGAATGAGGAAGAAGGCAGGCAAAGGGAGGAGACTGCCCCTGGCACGCCTCTGGCCCGCCTTCACATAGTGCCCTTTTCCAGGGCACGAGAAATTTGAAGCAAAAATATTAGAAAACATGGGCATTTCATTTACTGTAAATGTTACTATTCAGTGAACCATCTCTTCTGTAAAGGCTGGGAGCATGCCTCTTTCAGAAAGTCAGGTGGATACAATGTTAGAAGATGAACCTGGTTGGTTAGTTAGAGCATCCTTTCTCATATCAGCTTGTAGGTTTTGAGGCTCTTGCACACTTCAGCATGAAATATTTTTTTATCTAACACTACTGAATAACAGTCATACTGTATTAATTTTTATACTATAGCCATTATACCTAAAATACATTTAGGAGGAAAATAAAATAATTTTTGTACAGTATTTTCCTTCTTCCCCTTTAAGACCATATTCAGGATTTTACTTTCCTAGGCTCAACATGGTGTCACATGACACTTGACAGAAGCTCTTCAGATTTACTTCTCAATGGCCTGGAAATAGCCTGTTTTTGTAAAGCTTTTTCACTATCATGAAATACCTATAGCATTATTCTATAGCATTATATTCTCTCTCTCTCTCTCTCTTTCTCTCTCTCTCTCTCTCTGTGTATGCGCATGTGTGGATGTGTGGGAGTTGTACATTCAAGTAGAGGCAGAGACCAACTTCAAGGGTTGTTCTCAGAACTAACCATAATGGTTTTTGAGACAGAGTCTCTCTCTAGGCTGTGGAGTTCACATGTTTTGGCTAGCTAAGCTGATGACCTAGTGAGACCCAGGGAGCTGACTGTCTCCACCACTCAGTGCTGGGATTACAAGTGTGTGCCATTATGTTAATAAACTTTGTTTAAGAGTTGTTTTCCTCTCTCTCTCTCTCTCTCTCTCTCTCTCTCTCTCTCTCTCTCCCCCCCCCCCACCCCCCGTAGGGCTTTCGTGTGCCATGGTACATATATGGAAGTCAGAGGAGAACTTGCAGGAGTAGATTGGCTCCTTACAGCATGTGTGCCCCAGGGACGGAACTCAGGCTGTTAGGCTTGGCAGGAAGTGCCTTTACGTGCTGAGCCATCTCACTAGCCGTGTGCCAGGCATTATTGTTATTTTTAATGTGAATTAGTTGTATGCAGGTCCTCATGCTTGTGTGGCTAGAACTTTACTGGTTGAGTTCTCTTCTCAGCCCCACCACTAGACCTTTTTTGAATAAGAAACTTGAGTAACAATTTGACTACAAGCTGAATACAGTAGCTTTAGCATCTACTCCCAGTGTACTTAGAGGAAATGAGAAGTGAAGACAGGAGGATCCCCAGAAGCTGCAGGGCTGGGTAGCCTGGGTTGTGCAGTGGCAAAGATATTCTAGGCTACCCCCTTACTGCCACATGCATTTTGTAGCATTGGAATATCTACAGGCTCCTCCTCTCCTAATACAGACACAAAATAGATATTCCTAGGATGGTGGTAAATTTCTGACTTAAAATATATGAAATATGAAAAATATATGAAATATGATTGGTACAGCCTTCCAACCAACTGATTGATATAGTCTTCTAAAGTGTTATTTCTAAAGAACTGGGTGTAAATATAGCCTTGAAATAACAGCAGTATTTCTTAGGGACCTTTTTTTGTTTTTTAAACTTGGACACAGCTAAATTGTTGCTTTGTTAGCAATGGAATTAGCAACGTGGGTTTTTTGTTTTGTTTTGATTTTTTTGTTGCTGTTGGGTTTTTTGTTTTGTTTTGTTTTGTTTTTTGCCAGTACAGAAATTGTCTGAGAGCTTCTAAGGTTAGGAAATAAAATGCTGTGTAAAAAGGTAGTTTTGAAGTTTTTTATTTATTTATTTTTATTTTTTAAAACAGGGTACAGTCTTTATTTTCCTAAAGTCAAGAAAACATCATGTCCATAGCTATGATTACAGAGGAAGTTTGTAGTGAGGCAGCTGGAGGGGCTTGGTGAGACGGATTACCAGAAGGAAAACTAACATTTTAAAGAATGTGGTGGAAACACCAGTGTGACTGAGTTTAAAATTACAAGTTTTCATTCTCCAAGTGATCTGAAAGACTGAATAAAGTAGTGTCACACAGAATGATTGGCAGTGTTAGCTCCGCTGTAGAACATTCGGCTAGCAAGAACACGGTTCTAGCCCGGCTGTGGTGGCGCATGCCTTTAATCCCAGCACTTGGGAGGCAGAGGCAGGCTGATTTCTGAGTTCACGGCCAGCCTGGTCTACAGAGTGAGTTCCAGGACAGCCAGGGCTACACAGAGAAACCCTGTCTCGAAAAACAAAAAACAAAACAAGAACACGGCTCTGGGTGCAGTCTCCAGCATACACAACAACAGATCAGAAGCAGATGCCAGAGAGCTTCTTCCAGCTCTAGAGATGTATAGTAACAATTGGTGAGTTTTTGTTATGGGACTTCGATACAAGGTTCTATTTTTCTCCCTGTGATATAGAGTAAGCTAGTTTCTGTGCCCTGTGTATTTTATAGACTTGTTGACAGTCCTTGGAAGATTCTGAGGCACTGGCTAACCTCATCTATTATACAATGAAGGTAACATTAAGACAAAAAAATAGTATGTTTTCTGTTAGTCAGGTAAAAAATTTATGCATTAGGTCTTTTTTCTTTGAAATATTTTAAGAACCAAATAGATAATTATCTGTTTAGCTATAATACAATAGGAAGATAATCAGACCCAGACTTTTTTATTTAATGGACTTTAAAAAAATAATAGTGTTAATGAGTAATAATATAGAATAGTTAAGACTGAAGCAGGAGGATTATAAATTCCAGTCTAGCCTGGATTAGAAAGCATGACTGCCTCTAAAACAAACACACACACACACACACACACACACACACACACACACCAAAACCAAATAAATACCGAGTGAACTTTATATTTGCTAAGTATAAACTTAAATATAAATACAAAGCTAAAAATGTTACATCCTTACATTTTTATTTAATGTTTATACCAAAAAAAGTAGAAAAGCCATAGTCTTCTTCTTCATTTTTTTGTTTTGTTTTGTTTGTTTGTTTTTTCGAGACAGGGTTTCTCTGCATAGCCCTAGCTGTCCTGGAACTCACTCTGTAGACCAGGCTGGCCTCGAACTCAGAAATCTGCCTGCCTCTGCCTCCCAAGTGCTGGGATTAAAGGAGTGCTCCACCACTGCCTGGCTATAGTCCTCTAATAAGGGATTTTTTTTTTTTTTTAAATTTTGGTATGATCTCATGTATCCCAAGACAGCCTCAAAAGTAGCAAAGGATGACCTTAAACTTATTCTCCCCTAATCTTCACTTCCCCAGTGATGGAATTACATGTGTGCACTGGTTTATGAGTGCTGGAGAATGAACCCAAGGCCAGGAAAATTCTGTAAAATGACCATAATCAACTTTATGAAAAATGTATAGCTTTTTCCTATTATCGTACTACACATAGTAAAAATTTCAACACAAATAACAAACTTTCAAGTACCCTGTCACCTATCATATCGAGCAAGGAACATTGTAGTTAGGCCAATGTTCTATATCTCTGCTCACTTCCCAGCCTTGATGCTAACCTTTAAATAAACAAAAGAAAAAAAAAAAAACAAAACCAAAACAAAACCCCACGTGTTAATTAAGAGCCTTCTAAAATGTAAAATTATGCACTCAAGAGTTCATGGAGGCATGTCATTGACCTTTGTTTTATGAGGCAATATACTTGGTTCTGCACCAGGTCAACTAACTAGAAAAAGAGTTTAGGATGTTTGTCTGTGAAACTGCAGGTCAAAGTCGGTATGTGACAGTGCCCAATAAAGGCAAGTTACGAAAGTATGAAGCATGTGAATTACTAAATACTTTCCAAGGGCTAATTAGATCTTCCAAATTAACTGACATTTATTTTCCTTAAGGGTGTGACTCGGAGAATTTGGTAACACCAAGGACAAAGAGGGACACTGATAGAGACTGTGGGCTGGAGGAACAGGCTGAGTCTCCTCTGTCAGCACACTATGCCCAGCATGCTCTTTTCTGAGAAGAGCAGGTGGGAAATATTTAATGCTCATCTGCTGAGATTCCTGGCCCCAGGCCAAGCCCGGCTTCCTAGGGCAACGCCTCTCTCCTTCCTAGAGACCAGTTTTGAAGTTTACTCTTCCTTCTCCATAGTGTTGGAAGGGACCTTTCTGTTTCTCGAAGATTCCAAGTTGGGAGAAAAAGGCGGGAAATAAACGGAAGAGTGGCTCCAGGCTGATCAGTTCCGCGAGGCTGTCACAGGACGCACGCGCTGCCTGCTGGGAGCCGCGCACTCGGCGCCTGCGCAGAGGGGTGCGAAGCTCTCACTCTCCTCTCACTCTCCTCTCACTCTCGTGCTGCGGCTCAGAGGAGGCGGGTGGTGGCCGAATATCCGAGTGGGGCAAGAGGGTGAGTGCACACGCTACGGGGAAGTCATGAGTGTGAAAGAAAGCAGTGAGAGGGGATGGGAGCGGCAGTGGGGCCAGGAGTGGCCTCTCCGGGTCTGGGGCCTGGCTGTGGGGTCTCACATGTGAGGGAGGTGAGGGAAAGAGGCGGGAAATGGCTTGAGGAGTCAATAGCGTTGTAAAGAGAACAACAGCCGCACTGTAGCACACGCCAGTAGTCCTAGCACTTGGGGCACGGGGACAGGAGGATTGCTGCGAGTTAGAATCCAGCCCCAGCTACCCAGTGAGTTCCAGGCTAGCTTGGTTTATGTGGTGAGTCTCAGTCCCAGAAAACCCGAAACTGAACCACCTACGCCCGCAGAAGAAAAACTAAATAGCAAACAGTTGCACAGGGCGACACTTCTGATGGCCGTAGCCGCAGGTCACTGATGTTTTCACAGAGTGAAGACGAGCCTGTTAACCCAGACTCGGACTATTCAGGAGTCTTAAATTATGACAGAAACCACTTTTACAAATACAGAATTACGTAATTATAGAAGTTTTATCAGACGTGTGTATACGTTCTGTTAGTTTGAAATAGGAAAGAAGAAGCAGAAGAGGGAAAACTAAAAGGGGAAGAAGACTTTTTCTCTGAAATACTTTTCGACTCTTTAGGAACATCAGTGCGTTCACACATGCATTTTTTGGCACTTCAGCTTAGTTCTGTGAAGATAATGGTAGGCACGCAGAAGTACTGTGCTGTATTTAGAAGCATTTCTATAATCTGCATTTCGCTTTTGTTTCCATCATATGCATACATAAGTACTCACACTCTCTACAATTATCTAACTCATGGTAGTTAAAGGAAACAGCTGGGTATGTAGGGAATGCTTTTAATCTCAGCACTCAGGAGGCAGAGGCAAGTCAATCTCTTGAATTTGAGGCTAGCTGGTCTACAGAGTGAGTTCCAGGATAGCCAGGGCTACACAGAGAACAAACCCTGTTTAACCCCCACCCCCAAGAGAAAGAGAGAGATAATGTGAATGTAAACAGTTCTTCAACACTGAGATGTAGAGTCCATCCTTCTAAGTTCCAATGTCTTTTCAAGTTTGAACCTTAACAATTCAGATACTTAGGACAACAGCTTCAGAATTTATGGGAAAGCAGTTTGATGGTGTGTTAAGGTAAGGGTAGAGCGATGGAAGCAGTCTCTGACTAGAAGAATGACGAGTTGTTTCTGGGATAGCCCAGTTTTATTTGTTTAAATGTGGTCAACCATCTCTGCCCATTTCTTCTTTTGGAAAGAAAGAAAGGACAGAAAGAAGGGAGTTCTATCCTCTAATTTTAGCATTAAAAATATGTAGATAGAAGAATCTTAAATGTCCTAGTGCTGAAACAAGATAGACTTGCCAGTGAGGTTAATTGAGCTCGTTTTATATAGGCTGGTATTTGAAAATTGTACAGTTAGTAAGTTGGTCTCAGAGATGGAAGTCTGTGGGTGCTATGTGATAAAACTTGAGCTTACTGACCCAGAGGGTTTGTGAAGAGTTCTGAGAGCTAGGATAAATTAGAGAGGGGAGAAATTAAGTTTAGGAGGCACACCAGGAGAGCAGAAATTAATAACAAGTGGGAAAAGGACACACATGAAAAGAACTGTGGTGTGAATTTAATACTTAAAGTTGGAATTTCTCTAAATGTTATAGTTTGTGTCTCCAGAGGATGATGGCAAACCATCCTGTAAAACCCGACTCTAGAAACTGCAAGAGGCCAAGAGAATTGGAGGTAAGTTTATGCCCCTGGAGCCTCTTCCTGTATTTTATCTATTTCTGAAGTTTCTTCTCTTCAAGAAAGTGCTGCTGATCAGTAGAATTTAGTGTTCTCATAGTCACAGAGGTAGGATTGTACTAGCAGGAACTATGTTGATTTCACTTATTTTTTTTTTTCACTAAGAACAGACTTATAAAAGTCTAGGTGGGGATTTCTTCTTGGTAGTGTGTGGCCTTAAACGTAACCAGAGAGAGTCTATATATTTTTGTTACATGGGACTTTACATGCATAATTATTTGCTAAGATGAGTAAAATTCTTATAGGCATGTCTGGAAATTGTACTCAGCTCTTCAGATTTTAGTGATGAGTGCTTTCTTTCACTGTTGAGCTATCTGCCAGTCTATATTGCAAAATTGGGCATCCATTTGGCTGTTGTTTAAATTATAGTTATTGAATTACTATAAAAATATCCACTGGTACAAGATACAAGGCAGTTTTTCTTTGAGTTAATAGTCATTATCAAAATCTAAACAAAATGTAGAATTTTGAGCAAGGTGTCTCTTTTGTTTAAAGGTTTCTTTAGTGATAAAAATTTAAATGACTGGTATGTAATCTCTTTCCCTTGGTACTTTTTTCAGTGCTGAAACCTAGTCCAGTGCTTTGCCACTGAACTAGCTCTCAACTCCAAGCATAGAGCTTCATTTTTAATTCTGAAGTACTGGGGGTTGAACCTACAGCCATAAGTGTGCTAGACAAATACTGTTGTACAGAACCATGTCCCCAGCCCCTCTGAAAAATGTTCAGTTTGCTTTTTAAATAGAATATGTGTATCTTAGAGATCTTGCCATTGATCTGTTTTCTTTCTTTTCTTAGCCTCAGGTGTCTGATAGTCCACAGGTATCCTCTCTTGGAAAATCAGATTCATCTCTCTCTGAGTGTTCTGGACTCTTTTATAAAGAGGAAACTCTGGAGAAGGATTTGAGCGGTGATGTATAAACAATGCTTACTTTATGTATATTGACTGTATCATGCAGAAGGTAAGATTTTACAACCTACTCCGTTTTTTGAACAGACATGAGCAAGGAAATTAGTCTGATGTTGTCTACATATGCAAAGATTTTAAGGCAAGTATTTTTAAAGTTTTTTTTTTTGTTAGAAATCCTTTTCTTCTGAAAACTTGGTAGTGAAAATTTTAATTCTATGCTTAAAAATGTGTCTGGTAACTAAAAATTTGAAGTTTTGCAATTCTGTCTCAATTCCTTACAATAGATGAGTTGATTATTTTAAGGGAGTAATCCCCCACTTGTCCCAACTTCACTTGTCACTTTTCTAGTGCTAATACTAGAGTGGATATATCTTGGTCTCTAGGTGATAGTGTTCTTTACATTTCATACAGATACCTCTTTGAGAATTGTATCATGGTGAAATTAACGGGGTTAGAGTAAAAATAAATATTTCACATATTTATATTTTATCACTTTACATTTGAAGGCTGAATCTAAATATTGGTCTGAGAATATGAAGTATTACAAGTGCTTTATAAGCTACTGGATAGTCTCCATACCTGAATAATAGTTTAATTTAATAATTTATATAATTTGTTATTAAAGTTATAGTACATAAGATATACTTTCTGTGTTTTAAATAATCCAAAATATTTTCTAGACTGCTTTAACTTATCCTGAAGAATGTTAGTAAATTAATGAAGCTCTCTCATGGACAAAGCCATTAAAATGAAATAGCTAACAGATACAGTATAAAGAATATGACATTGATGATGTGTCTAGACTTTATAACTTGTTTTAATATCAACTTTTTCCCTATTAGTGAAAGAGCAGCAGTAGATGCATCTTACATCGATGAGATAGATGGACTCTTCAAAGAAGCCAATATTATTGAAAACTTTCTAGTACAAAAAAGAGAGTTTCTGAAGCAGAGGTTTACAGTGATTACCAACACCCTGCACAAGTAATGTGCCTATGCTAGCTGAAAGTCGTTTCTATTACTGCTATGTTCTTCTTGCTAGAGAAAATATGTATTAAACTGCAACTTTCTAAATTTAAAAGGGGTTTTAAGGTAGATAGTAATATGAAGTATATAATATTTCTTTTGAGGGTCAAATATTTGCTACATTATATAAAAATGTAAATTAAAAATTATATACATGTTCTTTTGTTTATCTTTTACTCCTAAATTGCTTAACCCTTCTTAAACTATGAAAGAGGACTCTGTTAATTTGATTATGTCTAACAGTAATTGTTTAAATAGCAGATGATTTTTGAGATCGTTTTAAAATGTTTTTCTTGGTCGGTATTATAAAAGAACATCAAAACATTAAAGGTATTTTGTCCAGTTTCTTAACATACAATAAGATACAACAGTGTGCTACTGCTATTTAATATTACCATTTGATTATTTTTACTTTTAACCATTATATTTGACTAATAAAAATTTGGCTTAAAATATTTTATGATAAAATAAAAACTGGAAGTTACTATAACCTGGCTATTTCTTTATTTTTTAAGTGTCATGCTATATGGAACCCAGGTGAATTCATGGTGTACCTGCCTCAACCTCCCTAGTATCAGCATTAAGGTTATATACCACCAATTCTGGTGGTCAAGTGGCTTTTTACCTGTTAACCACATTGATTTGTAAAGTTTATGAATTGTATTTAGAAGCTTTAGCTGTAGGGTGAATGATATGGAAATTAGTAATGTGGGACTCAGGAGATCAGGGCTTAAACATGCCTTTGGCAGGCCACTTCAGTCCTATGCTAATGTGAAGTTGAATCTTGTCTAGAGAAGTGGTTCTCACCGTTCCAAATGCTGCAACCCTTCAGTACAGTTCCTCGTGTTGTTGTGACTCCCAACATGAAATTATTTTTATTGCTGATTCATAACTATAATTTTGCTATTATGAATCATGATGTAAATATCAGTGTTTTCTGATGGTCTTAAGAGACTCCTGTGAAAGGGTTGTCTGACCCCAAAGGGGTCATGACCCACAGGTTTGAGAAATGCTAGTCTAGAGGATCTCTTAGACTAAAAAATTCCTCCTTTGATACAAATAAAGTACAGATAATGATTTTATTCAAAATGATCTATGTAATATATAACTTCATTAGTTGAATCCAAAAAAAAATCTTTTTAATCATATAGACAATTTGGTCTTTTCTATGTATATTTTCTAATATAAGCATAGGGCGCCACAAGGAATGTGTATTTTTAAATTAGGCAGTATCTTTTTACCTGAATGCTTGTAAACTTGAAAATTTCATTCCATCAAGTTACTTGTTTGTTTGAGGCAGAATCTGTGTAACCCTGGATGGCCTAGAACTCACTATGTAGGCCAGGCTGGCCTTGAGCTCTCAGAGAGTTCCAGGTGCTCTGCATAGACTGTTGGAATTAAAAGAGAGAAGAAAGAAACAACAACCACAGAACAGGAATGGGGTGGTGAATCTCATTTTTTTGTTATTTTTGCTTCCTAGCAGTGTTTGTTATTTAGGTTCTCAAAGATACTTGTTAAAGTAATAAAATTATATATTGTGATATGTATTCATGGTGCCCTGTCTGTGCTTTATTGTAAGAGAATGCTTTTCATAAAACTAATGAATGCCACCTTTAATTCCAGCACTCGGGAGGCAGGCACAGGTGGATCTCTGTGAGTTCGAGGCCAGCCTGGTCTACAGTGTGAGCTCCAGGACAGCCAGAACTACACAGAGAGAACCTATCTTGAAAACCCAACCCAACCCAACCCAAAAACACCCCACCCCAAAACTAATGAATGTAAAAGAAAAGGGATGAGGTGAAAGGGAAAAGGGTGAGCTGTTGCCTGCCAGTCTGAATTGAGACTTCATTCTGTCTGTAGAGGAGAGAAGTTGTGCAATGAACCCCCGAATCTGGTTCCATGGACTTAACAGCAGGTGGGGGCAAATTCCAAAAAGGCATGATTAAGGAGGGAGGCTATTATTGGTCCGATTTTAATGTCAAAGATTATAGTTGGTTAGGATACTTGGCATAGAATTGAGAGTAAGTTTACCAGTGTTTTGAGGCCCCTCCTCTCCCTTTCCCTCCCCTCCGGTCTCATTCGATCACAGAGCCAGGGACAACCCAGGCTCATTATTTACTTAATATGGCCAGTGGCTGCAGATTCAGAAATCTCAAGACCTGTTGCCGGCCTTGAACTGAGTTAAATATTTCCTCAACTCTCTCTGCGTTTCTTCAGCAGCCTTCCTGAGGCTGCAGGCGTCTTTCTGTGGCAGTGTATCATCTCTCAGGTAGGGGACTCCCCTCTACCCCTTCCTTTCCTGGTCTACTTCTTACCAATCTGCAGTTGGACTGCTGTGCCTGGGTCCTGAAGATTATAGCAGGCTTCTGAAGCTTCTTTGTGTGATGCAGGCAGCACTCCACAGGGGAGAAGTGAAAGCAGGCTTGGTTTACCAGCCACAGGATTGGTGTACTCATCTTGGTGTACTCATCGTTGTGGAAACAGTGTTCAGTCAGCTAATGTGACGCACCGGGGCAGGATTCAGTCCAGAGATTTGATTTGTCTTGGATGCCTCAGAGGGTTTTTCTCTATCCTGACTTTTCCCAACTGAAAACCACTACTTTGTATTCAGATGCAAGTGTTTGGTTCTACTGTTTGCATTCTGGGAAACTGGCTCAAACCCTGTGGTTTTGTTTTGTAGCTTTCTATTATAGTTACTACTTCAATAATTTATTTTCAGTAATTGGTTAATATAGAACTGCCAGAAATGGCACCAATATGCACTGTCAGTTATGAAGTTATCTAACCACTTAGTGCTGTAGTATGGAAGGCAGCATGTTAGGTGCTGGGAGTGGGGAGGAATAGCTAGACTTTGTATTCAAAGAATACTGCTAGGAGAGGTTGTAAAGTACACTGGCCTTATCACAAGACAGCAAGATAAGGGCCACCAGAAAGCTATCCGCAGCTGCAGCAAGGAAATGGGAATTCAGTGCTTAAGAAGCAGGTGACCCAGAAACTGGAACTTGAAGGTTAAATTGAATATGAAATTTCATCTGAAGGAGATGAGAAATATCCTAGGTGAGGAGAAGAGAATGGTCGTGAGACTAGGGAGCTATCCAGCTAGGCTGCAGTGAACAGCTAGGGTGGGTTGAGACCATACAAGGTCTTCAAGCGCCTGGTCAGGTAGTTTCAACAATTACAAGTGATTTGTGAGTTGTGGAGGAATGAATGATGCAGCTAGATTTATATGTAGGAAATTTAATTTTCTTTTTTCTTTTATTGGATATTTTCTTTATTTACTTTTCAAATGTTTTTCCACTTTCCAGGTCTCCTCTTTGGAAACCCTCTATCCCATTCCTCCTCTCCCTGCCTCTATGAGGGTGCTCCCCCACCCACCTATCCTTAATTTTCATATGATTGGTGGAAAAGCATCTTCCCTGCTCTTCCAGATAAATTAGAATCTCTAGTCCTGATGAGTTATTTAGAGCTGGAGGCAATTGTCTGAGGTCTCTAACCCTTAAGATGAGCCAGTGGCTCTAGGAACTCACCTCACTGAGTTTCTCTTTCCAGTTTCACCTCCAACTGAGAGACTGTCAAGAGTCAAGGGCCTGTGTTAGGCAGGCAGTAGGAAGTGACACATGATAAGTTGAGACTCTAGTGCTGAGGAAGAGGGGCTTAGGATAGGGGAAAAAAATGTAGTCCCAAGGAAGAGACTGATGAAAATAAAGTCACCCATGCAGAGTTTTGAGCCTGGGGAATTTATACATAAGCTACCTTATGTATAAAGAAGTCATCTTTTTTCAAATTTCCCCTACTGGCCTGTGCCGCTGTGGTCGAAAGAACTGTGTTGTAAGGAGAGTGAGCAAGATGAATTCAGGGCCCACAGAGAGACTGAAGTGAGATGTTTGCTGGTGGAAGAACTGATTCAGAAGAGAAGAGAAAAAGTTGAGAGTCAGGTCTAAGACATAACTGGAGAATTTAAGAGTCAAGATGAGATTACTAAGGGTGAGTGTTTAAAGGGTAAAGGCCCAAGATTATACCTTGACATTTCTGTGGTGATAAGGGTAAAGGATCAGTAGACGAGATTAACATTTGCTAAGTATCATTTCATTTCATGATGATGGGAGATATAAGTAGGGGTCATTAACCTCTCTTAACCCTTATTTTACCTTCGAAAAAACCTGAGGTTTGACAGGGTTAAGATGTTTGCCTAAAGTTACAAGCTAATGAATAAGGAATCTGACAGGAAGCAGCATGGTTAGAGGGCGGCAAAGTCAGAACAGCAATTAAGTATTAGAATAGCTTGTCTCCCAAGCCAAGAATGGAAACAGGCGTAAAGCGATGGTGGCTGCCATATTAGGTACTACAAAAAATTTGAGGAGTATAGGGTGCTAGTAACATGGAACATAGAACATACAGATATGTAAATATTATCCAACATGCATATGGTGGCGTACAACCATCCTTAATGGCAGTCCGCAGGAACCTCTGAGGATTCCAGGCATACACATGGTGCAAAGACATAAAAACGTATTTTTAATTCATGTGTATCTAGTTGGTCTCTTCAATTTCAGTCTAGATTTCTCTTTGCTTTTTTTCCCAAAGCATTTTCTTAAGACCTCTAATACTGTCTCTCATTTCTGCCTGTTTCATCCCAGAGACTATATATTAGGTATGGAGTAGAGTCTGGTTGTCTAGGAATTCGGATTTCAGCTCCTAGACCAGAGAGTAATGGGTTGTCCTTCTGTTGCAAATAATCTTTAGACAGGACAGAGACAGGACAATGGGATGACTCATCTGACCCCCTAGGTAGCAAGTTCCTCTTGTTGAGTTGGAAGACTTTTCAGTCTCTCAGCAGTGTTTGGCTCTTCTTTGAAAAACTAATTCAGAGAAAGAAAACCACTCGTTGTGCATCTTATTGTATTGATCATTTAAAGTTGAATAATACTAAACATTTTGGGGATATGTGTTGTGTACTAAAGCTTTCCATAAACTTACTTGGTGACTTATAACTTTAAGCATGGTAAGACTTTTTATTTCTCTGTCTTAGAAAAGAAGAAAAAGCACAGGGAGGTTGAAAACCTTACTTTGGAAGTGACTTAAGATTTGAATCTAGGCACTCTGGCTATGTTCCTTAAAGGAAGTAACATTTGAGTTAGACCTTGAACAATATGTAGAGTTTTCTTTACTTTCTCTGGTGTGTGTGTGTGTGTGTGTGTGTGTGTGTGTGTGTGTATGTATGTATGTATGTAAAGGTGAGATGTTGATAGCAATTTGTTTTTCACCTTTCTTTTTTGAGATAAGATTTCTCTCTGACCCTGAAGCTGATCACTAACTGGGCTAGCCGGCCGGCCAACGAACTTGGAATCTTCCACTGTCTCACTCACTGTTAGGATAACAAGACTTGGTGCTGTGCCCAGTGCTTTGTTATTGTTGTTGTTCTTTATGTGGGTGTAGGGGTTGAATAACAAGCAACTTACAGATTGAGCTACCTTCACTTCTCCCACTCCCCACTGCTCTCCTCTCTCCTTCTGAGACAGAAGCTTACTCGGTAGCCCCAGGCTGGCCCCTTGTGCTCCTTCTTTCTGAGCACTGGGATTACAGTTGTGTGCCACCACAACTGCTAGACATTCATCTTGTGTGGTATTATTTTTCAGTGTTGAAATCTGACACAGGGCTTTGTGTGTGTTGGAGAAGCACTTTACCTCTGATCTACATCCTCAGCTATAATTTTCTTAGGGAGAGGCTTTGGGGAGGGCCTTCAGGGTGAAATGAATGTTATTTGGGAAGACAAAGAGCTGAGTCTGACTAAATTGTTACAATTTGGGAAATAAAAGGTAACATGTGCTGCAAATTTAATATTTCAAAGAAATTGGACCATATAAATTGCCAAAAGAATATAGATCACAAGTCTTTGGATTAGTTCATCTGTTAATTTTTCTAGTCTAGACTCATGTACCACTGGCAACTTCTATGAAGAATTGTAGCCAAAGTTATAAGTAACTTTGTTATAACTAAAGTTATATATGACCATACCTCTCTGCATTCATGCACTACTATCTTGTGAAGTCTTTTAAGTATGAAGAAACAGGGATGATGTTCTGCTCCTGATTTTAGGATAGGATTTTACTCTTGTGCTAAGTATTGGTATGGTTCAGAAAGGAGAATCCATGTTGGTACCTTGAGAATGAGGAAGAGGAGGGAGGAATTTGGAGACTATGTGGTTTAGGTTCACACTTCCCTCAAGCTTCCAGTTCACAGAATTGTCTGTGGGGGAATAAGTATGTTAACAAGTGATCCTGTAACAATGTGTATGTGTGCATGTATGCATGTGTGTATGTATATGTGTATACTTGTTTGTGTGTGTGTGCATTCATGCATGTTTATTTGGTTGTGTGCGTGTGTGTGTGTGTGTGTGTGTGTGTATGTGAGTGTACATGTGTGTGTTTTTTTGTTTCTCTTTTACAGTTTTGAAGGAGTACGTGGGGAATACTTACCAGAAAACCATGTTGGGACCACAACAGAATCTGCCGTGCATTTCCCCGCTGCTGACCACAGTGGAGGAGACAGTGAGTGCCATTTCTGCTCGGGTCCGAGGACACATTCCTGAATGGCTCAATGGCTATCTACTTCGAGTTGGACCTGGGAAATTTGAGTTTGGGAAGGATAGGTAAGCCTAGATTTTAGAGAACAGTTTGGACGTCATGGTGTGGTTTGAGTCTATAGAACATGCATTCACTCCTGTTCATCTCTGAGTGAATGACTACTGCCACTCTTTCCCTTTGGTTACAGATAAGGAAATTGTCGCCAAAAGAAGGAAAAAAGTCTTCTTTAAAACCATTTTTCTCCCTCACTCTCAGCTCAAGTTATGAATTTGAAATTCTCTTTGGGTGTATGGCTCCAAGGGAGCCACGCAAGAATCTCCGTGAGACTACTGAGACATTTTGCCACCAGGTCCTGAAGGAAGGACACTTTCCTTTATCTTCTACCTCTTCCTCTACCTCCCTGACCTTCCCAGTCACAAGGTCCTCTTTTAGTTTCTCCTTTTTGTGCTCAGTATCTTGGATGCTTTCTTACCTGACTTCCCTAATCTCCCAGGACTGATTTTTGTCCTGATGTCAACTCAAATCATACTTCCTGTGGCTTCTCATTCTAAAACCACCAAAGTTGGTGGTGTTGCCAGTTTTCTGCATTGCCAAAATGCAGGAAAATAAAGGGTTTTGGCACTGGCAAAACCCTTATTGCCAGTGCCCATCCACTTGGTTTCTTTCTTTCTTTTTTAAAAAAATTACCTATTTATCATTTACTTTATTTCTATGAGTGTTTTGCCCACTTTTAAGTCTATGTATCATGGCTATGCCTGGTGCCTGCAGAGATTATAAGCGGGTGCTGGTTCTCCACAACTGGAGCTATGGATGATTTGTGAGCCACCATAGGTGCAGGGAAATGATCCCATGTCCTTGGTAATGGCAACAAGAACTAGTAACTGCTGAGCCATCTCTCCAGCCTTGTTTGTTTTTCTTTGTTTATGTATGTTAGCTGTGTTCATTCACTAGTATGTAAGTTCTACGAGGTCAGAAAAGCTTCCTGATTTACCCAAATAGTCCCAATATCTTGCACAGTAGCCTGTACCTAGCTAACACTCAATAAGTAGATACAATGGGTGAAAACCCAGAAGGTCTTTAGGATATCATTTCTTTGTGTGTCTGAGAGGGATATGAAATGATGGGAAGAGACGCCTGTGGCTAGGAGGCAATCGCTCTGTAACATTTTAAAATGTTGGACAATTTTTGTATGAAAATATGTGAACTATAGCAAAGTTATTGGAGTGGGCTGGGGACGGGCATGTACTACCCAACACAATTACCTTTAGTAACCTAAGGCTACTGCCTACTGGTCTCCACTATTTCTATAGACTAATTTTAAAAACTGCAGTCATCTTGGGGAATGGACAGATGGCTCAGTAGTTTATAGCACTTGTTACTATTGCAGAAGACCTGAGTTCAAGTCCCAGAACCCACATGGTAACTTACAACCATCTCTAACTCCAGTTCCAGGGGATGAAACTCTTTTGACATCCCCAGGCATCAGGCATACATGTGGTACACATATGTTCATGAAAGCAAACTCTCTAATACACATAAGATATTAAAAAAAACAAAGCCAAATTCAATAAGAAAAGAATTGCAATCATCAGTAGATTTTTCTGTCCTGCTTTTTAAAAATTTATGCGATCATAGCAGCAAGACAGCTCAGTGAGTAAAGGTGTTTGCTGATAAGCTTGAGGAGCTGAATGAAGCCCACATGGCAAAGAAGAGAACCAACTCCAGCAAATTGTTCCTTGACCTACACATACACACACACACACAAGCACACGCACACCCACACGCACACACACACGCACGCACACACACACACACGCACACACACGCACACACACGCTCTTAAAAACTCACACTATCATAGACTTATGTTGCTACAAAATAGGGAGACCAGTATTTTTAATGACTTGATATTCCAGGGCTTATTATCTTTTAAAAATTGAGCAATATATGTTTACCATAAGCTTACTGTCATAACTACGGAGAAGGGACAGCTAGGTGGCATTTTGAGTCCATTCGGCCTGTTGTGCCACCATCCTTACAACTGTCCACAGCACTCATTTCATTTCACAGAACTGAACACTGCACCGTGAGAGTTAATTCCTTCCTTTCTTCCCTTCCCTCACCAAGTACCATTCTGCCTTTGTCAGCTACACCAGAGGCTGTGCCCAGCTGTCACACCCCATCATGCCTCGCCATCTGTTTTTTGGAACTAGGCCCAGGACCAAGAAAAAGAGACATTCTCAGGATATTTTTAAGATACATATTTCCTAACTGCATATATTTTAACTTTCAGAGCCTTGTATTCACTGAATGCTATACATGCATGAATTTTGGAGGGGCGCCCCAGATGCTACTGCAAGAGGTCTTTAGGGAGTTACTTTAGAGGTCTGATGGCAGCGGGTGGGGAGGAGGATGGAGGCCTAGAGGGAGGTTGAAAGTGGAGGAAAATCAAAGTGCACAACCCAATGGTTAACATAGTGGAGAAAAGGTGGTAAAGCATAGGTACACAAACATGAGAGAGAACAGAGAAGTAGCCATTGAAACTGGAAAAAAAACTGTAAGAGATTTATTTTATAGGTCCCAATGCAGATACCTTTGAAAACCTTGAATAACTTTACACATACACACACATACACACACACACAGACAGAGGATTCAGATTATTTCAAAGATGATTCTACCAAAAATTCATATATGAGGTACCTGATACTGCTTTATAAATTATTTTTGGGCACTGGAAATGGAAGAACATGTCCCAATTGATTTTATGAAACAAGCATCATTTCAATATATGAAGACAATGGAAGAAAGGAAACCTCAGAATAATTATATTTATAAATATATATACAAAGGAACAAAATATAAAACAGTCATTTGACACCAGTGAATTATTTTTTAACAATCAGAATCTAACATCACATTACAAATAAAATTCACAGAGATCAGGTGGAATTAAATCCAAGAAAGCAAAGCTGGCTCATTGTTAGGAAATGTGCCCATGTCACATTATTAATTGGTCTCAGGAAAAGTAATTATAGAATTATCTTCATAGATGCTGGGAAGTCTTTTTTGTTGAAATTCACCATTTGTTTATCATGAAATGTTATAGAAAAATGAACTTAACAGTTTCCTAACATGATTTCATATACATGTGAATATATAATCTCTCTCTTCATACCTGTATCTTTATGCTAAAATAGTAAGACTAAGTTGAGAACTGCTACAACTGTTTTTGTTTCTATATCCAGAGTATAGTTCAGGGTTTCTGCTGCTATTCAATAACTCAATGGCCAATGTAGGTAATACAGTTAGAGTGAATGTATTGATTTAGGGGCTAAAACCTAAGGAAAGCAGCAAGCCCCCCTCAGATGATAGGTTAGCAAACTCAAGAAACCAAAACAAACAATAAAACCAAACACAACAGTAAAATTCAAGGTGACAGGATGTAGAACTGTGTGGTGAAGAAACCATCACTCAGAGCAGCTGCAGATTAACTGTGATTAGGAAAGGGACTTGCTTTTGTTTGCTGGAGACATGGTCTTGCTATATAGCCTGAACCCGCCTTAAAATCAAGACAAACTTCCTGCCTCAGTGTCATGAGCCCGCTATGCTAAGCCATGGATTTCCACAATTCATAATTTACCGAATGACAATGTGAGTAACTGAGAGTAAGGTGAAGCCTGGTTTTAACTCTCAGCCACTCAAACACTGTGCTTAGAGATGAAAGACACATTTGGACGGACGGAAAAAAACACCTCTTGTTCTTGAAAAGAAGGATGGCATTTTAAAGGCACATTTCCTGTTTCTTATAAATATAATATGATATTAGTAAAAATTCCAACAAGCTATTTACAGGAAATTAGATTAGTTATTATTAAAGTTCATGTGAGAAATAAATATGCAAGAATTATCAAGAACACACTAAAAATGAAAATCATTAGTGTTCTTCAAGACATTAAAAACACTGTAAATCCTCTGCAACTGAAACATTATGACAGTGGTTCATGAAGAGGGGAGCAGGTAACAGAAGAGGAGACCCAGAAACCGAACCGGCAATTGATAAAGATTCCACCTGAAATCACCGGAGTAGGAGGGACTTTTTTCTTCTTTTCTCTACACTAATAAAAAAAGTGATAAAATATGCAGCATGTAAAAGCTACACCTTAATCGTTTTAACTGTGCAGTTCAGTAGTGTCACGTAAAGTCACGTGGTGAAACATTTTCAGAACTTTCTCATCTTGCAAAATTGGAACTAACCAGTTCAACGGCAATTTGTCATTTCTCCTGTTCTCCAAGTCCATTAGCCAACCTTATTCTTGTTTTTGTAAACTTGAATGTTTTATTTTAACTTTAAAGTGCATATACTAAGTGTGTGCGTGCATGTGAAGGTCAGAGGACAACTTTCAGGAGTCCTCTGGCCGTATGGAGTCTAGGGTCAAATTCAGATCATCAGGCTTGTCGGCTCTCTCACCTCTCACCTACTTTGAACGCCGTATATAAGTAGATCATACAGTGTCTGTTCTTTTATGACTGACTTGTTTTAGCACAACGATCCTCAAGGTTCATCTGTGCTATAACGTATGGCAGGGTTTTCTCCCTTTTCAATGCTGGATAATAACATGGTGTGTATTGGAGAGGAGACAAAATTTCCTCTCATCCTCTTGGTCTTTACTAGATCCGAGAATTAAATCAACAACTGAGAGGATTAATAGTGAAAAGAAAAAAAAAACATACAACTTTTGTTTGCTAATGTTTGTGTGTACTTGGGAACCCGTGTAAGAAAAAGGAAGAGCCATTGAGTGTATGCAGGCCTATACTCTAGTGAGTGGGAGGCTGGGGCAGAGAGGGGGGGAGGGAGGGAGGAAAGGAGGGAGATGGAGGGAGGAAAGGAGGGAGGTGGAGGGAGGTGGAAGGAGGAAGGGAGGGAATGGGAGGGGGAGTCAGGGGAGAGGGAGAGGGAGCAGAGAATCTGAAGAATCACTTGGTGCTAAAGCCTGTGTAGTAGTTGAGCCAAAATAAGTAAATTGTGAGAATGTGACAAGGTTGCCAGCCAGGGTAGTTAATTATGGGACAGGGACTGTCACGTGAGTGTCCGTTTAGCCAGGTTATACTGTTTTCTTTTTGCTTCTACTCCCTGTCTCCAGGTATAGAGATGATTGTCTTCCATCTGATACAGGAAGGCCATTGTTCATGAGAGAGATTTTTTCTTTTCTTTTCTTGTTTTTTTTTCGAGACAAGGTTTCTCTTTGTAGTCAGTCCTGGCTGTCCTGGAACTGACTTTGTTGACCAGGCTGTCCTTGAACTCACAGAGATTCGGGTGCCTCTGGCTCCGTGAGAGCAAAGGCATGCTCCACCAATGCCCGCCTCAGGAGGGAGTTTTACCTCTCACTTTCAGAGAGAAAAATGGAAGGTCATTGAGTTTATCTTGCAGCTGCTGATCTTCAAGTGTTTCAAACTCAGACGAATGTGTCGAAGTGACATATTTTGGGCTGACATGCATGAACCTCTACAGCTGGTTTAGTTTTAGTTATCAGTAGATACTTCTAACTGCGTCTGTCTTTCGGCTCTGGCGAGTAGTGTTGACTGGAGCCTGGGTGAACAGAGACCAGCCCTGACTTCAGAACCACTGTCTTTTCAGACAATGATGTTAGCCTTCCTTGCCCATGCTGACAACATCAAGCATTTGAGACAGGGCCTTAGCTCAGGGTGGACTCAGACTTGCAGTCCTCCTGCATCCACTTCTTGGGTGTTGAGATCACAGGTATGTATCACTACACTGGCTGTGGTGACATTTCCCCCCCCCCCCCCGAAACAAGGCTACAATTTTTTATTTTATTTTTGCTTACAGGTTTTTTGTTCACCCGTGCCCTGGCATACATGTGGGGGTCAGAGGACAGCATGCAGGAATCTGTTCTCTTCTTTCATCCTGTGGGTTCTGGGCATTGAATTCAGTTCACCAGGCTTAGTGACAATCACCTTTACTGTCTTGCTAACCGTGCTCCATCACTTTATTAGGCAATTTCTAGTATAATCGTAAGGGCAGAATGATTATGCAAAGAATAAAACAGGAAAAACCTATAGTAAACAGAAACTTTAATGCATTTAAGATACGAGGATGAATGTTCCATTTTAGGAACTTGTTCTGATTTGGGAAATGCCAAATCTTTTCTGTCTTCTTAGTCACAGGGAAAAGAGCAGAGTTATCTTAGGGCTTACCACTGTAGGGCTTTACTTCAGCCCACTTAAAAGTGAGATTTTTTTTCTTTTTTTTTTTAATTTCTTTTTTTTTATTCACCTTACATCCCAATTACAGCCCCCCCCTTCCAGTACCATGCTTACAAATTCCTCCCCCTGTTTCCCCCTCCCCTTCTCAGAGAAGAGGAAGCCCTACTTGGGGACCACCCCACCCTGGGACATCTAGTCCTAGCAGAACTAAGCACATTCTTTCTCACTGAGGTCCCCAGGACAGTTCAGGTAGGGGAAGGGGATCCAATGACAGGCAACAGAGAGACAGCTCCCCCTAACCCTGCTAGATTTTAGAAAGGAGTTACAGGTCATAGGGTAAGGGTCAGGAGGATGCAAGTTGTTCTTCCTGGTATAGCCAGGGAATTCAGAACACTGTCATTCCATAATTTCAAGTTCTCCGAGAGAGTGGGTGGCTCTGGGGACACAGGCCTCTACTCTCTTCCTATTTGGATGGCAGAGATATTCTTCCACTCATTTTGACCCATCTTTCCTTACTCTTAAGTGAGCTTCTATTCTTTCCTCCCATTTGCAGGTACAATCATTGGTTTGATGGAATGGCTTTGCTTCACCAGTTCAGAATGGAGAGGGGCACAGTGACATACAAGAGCAAGTTTCTACAGAGTGATACATACAAGGCCAACAGTGCTGGAGATAGAATTGTGATCTCAGAATTTGGCACGCTGGCCCTTCCTGACCCATGCAAGAGCATCTTTGGACGTTTTATGTCAAGGTTTGAGCCACCTAGTAAGCAGCCCTTAAAATGACAGTGATGGTTATTTAAATAAGTATTTATACAAATAGAAATCTTGAAAAACATACATTTAAAAAATATATTTCTGTTTATGCTTATGTGTCTGTGATGGGTGTCCATGAAGGCCAGAAGAAGGTGTTGTTACAGATGGTTGTGAGCTGCTCCATGTGAGTGCTAGGAACTGAATTCAGGTTTTCTGGAAGAGCAATACGTGCTTATAAGTTTTGAGACATTTCTACAGCCCTTGAAAAATACACAGAGTGTGTGTGTGTGTGTGTGTGTGTGTGTGTGTTTTCATGTGAGAGAGGGGGTGTGGACACTGGAATTTTCTCCCTTGGAGTATGTGCTCAATGTCTGCTACCTGGTTTTAGCTATGACTGACAACACCAACGTCAACTTTGTGCAGTACAAGGGTGATTACTACATGAGCACGGAGACCAATTTTATGAATAAGGTGGACATTGAAATGCTGGAAAGGACAGGAAAGGTAATGTGTAGGCCCAAAGTGATTAAAATAGATCCTAATTTTCTTTCTATTCGGAGTACCTTGTAGAAACTAGACAGCTAAAGGAGTCAGAGGTTCATCCCCACCAAACAAAGGCATCCATTAATTTAGGTTACCATCACTCTTTTCCAGGATTGGAATGAGTTGTGGGGTCGGTTTTTCTTAAAGATAATCCCAAATTCCTACCTTAGTTTTAACATCACAAAGGGTATAAGGGAAATAGTCCTGACAGGTTCACACTCTTCTTAGGCACAATGACTATCAGACTAGAGGTTGTATGGACACATATTGCCTTGAAACATTAATTAATAACATGTAAGGACAGTTTTGTTTTTGATACAGTATCTTGCTCTGAGGTTCAGCTTGGCTTGGAATTTACCATGTCCAGCTGTGAACTTGTTATCTTCCTCCCAAGTGCTAGCTTACAGGTGTGCCCCCCCACCTCATTGTAGAATTTTAATTTTGTTTTTTATTATAATTGCTATGCTTATTTTGAACTTAGCTGTGATATTAGATAAGTTCATAGAGATTTTTTGGGGGGGGTGGCATCTGTGGCACCACTGGTTTTTATTGTTTTGATTTTCATCTATTTCTTTTTCTTTAGTAGGAAAGATGATTTATATTTCCCAAATCATACTTTCAACATAGATGACATATTTCCATGATCTGTGCTACTTCACGCTATTAAAGATCTATTGTATATCATTTACAGTTCTCACGTGCTCTTAAATCTGCAGGTGGACTGGAGCAAGTTCGTTGCTGTGAATGGAGCAACTGCACATCCTCACTACGACCCAGATGGGACAGCATACAACATGGGGAACACCTACGGACCAAGAGGTGAGGTGAAGGAGGAGGTGATTTTAGATAGAACTAGGAGTAAACTGTTTCCCATAGTTCCATTATATTTAAAACATAAGCATGAAGGCATTGGAAAGTAGCCTCCAAAGAGGCATTACTGAAGATAAAAATACAGGATTTATCATTGAGTCTGTGCTCTGTGGTCCTTTTGTACCTTTGCTTAGCAACTGATTTCCTATGACTCTTTCAGTGTTAACTTACATCTTTATGTACCATTATGATTTGGGGTATACATTGTAGGTATTTTTGCACATATCTCTTAAATATGAACTTTAAAGACACACTATATTATAGCAATGAGAAATGTAAAATGCTTCAGGAAAGACATATTGGGAGGGCCCACTGTCTATCGCACAGGAGTAACTACCTACAGACTAAATCGAGCTCACAGCTGGATGGCATTCACAGCTCTACACCATACTACTCTGCTGATCATCTGCACACTCCCAAAACTGCTTCCCATCTGCTGCAGAACGGTCCAGTAGCTAATAATTACAGCTAATGTTTATTCAGTACCTAAGACGGGCTAGGGATAAGCAGATTTCTCTGTGTTTTCTTCTTTGCTCCATACACGCCCACTCTCGAAGGCCCTTTATCACCCCTGCTTTACAGATGAGCCAGTGAACTCCCAGGATGTTTAAGTCGTTTGCTTGAGCCAGTTTCCATGTCTCTGAAGCTAGACCAAAACCAGGCCTGACTTTACTGTCAAGGCTTGCCATGAGTCATTCTGTTAGACCATTTTCTTAGTTTTCCGTCATCAAGTCCAGAAGGATATGTTGATGTATTTAACATCCAGTCTCCACCCAGCCACTGTTTCTTCCTCTACTTGCTCAGGGCTTTGAAACTTATACACCCACTCTCTTAGGGAAGGCAAACTTGTGTTTCTGTATGTGAGAACATGTGTTTCTGAGCATGAGTGTTTAGCTGGGGGTATTAGATAGTTATGACTGTCTATCTTGACCAGTAGTCAGACTGTTGTCTCCAGTCAATGGAACCTGTGTTATGGTTGTGTTGTAGCTTTGGTGAGTAGTCGGCTTTGTGGATTGCTCTCCTGTACGTCTATATCTACACATATGAATGCATATGAAAATAAATGCTGCAGTCTTAGTTTTTATTAACTTAGGTACTGATAGGATGTTCCTAGTACCCTTCACCCAGCTTCTTTCCTTTCCTTTCAGAGGAGGGTTGATCCTTGAAAACTGTTACAGGAAACAGCAGAGATCCTCCTTGGCAAAATAGTACAGTGGGTAGAATGGCTCAGTAGAGTTTGTGTTTGTTTTGCTCTGTCCATCAGGTTTTGATCATTAAAAAAAAAATTCACTTCTTATTAACCCTATTAACCAGTTCATTTTGAAACTTATTTGTAATACAAAACCCGCCATTTTTAGTTATTTGTTTTAAAATAGTCACTAGATCCTCAATCTCAACCTAATACACCTAGGAATCGTCTAGAATGCTTGCTGTCAGGGTAGATCACTGGGCTCCATCCATCTGTAGGACTTCTGGTTTAGCAGAACTGAAAAGAGGCCGAGAATCTTTACTGTGGACCCCAGAGGATCTTGGTACATGGAGCCTCTGGATCTCACTGAGAAACCCAGGCACCAATCATGGCTGTCAGGTTTGTTATTCTACCTCCGCTCCCGGATCATATAAAGTACTGGAGACTCTGCAGATCATATTCAAGTGCTGAACAAGGCAGGGCTACTTTGCATTCCTCAGTGTATTAGGTGATTCTCTATTATAATGCCTTCAAGATGCCCTCAGGGCCTTGTAGCTAGCATAGTTCAGTGACTGTGTGTTTACATTCAGCGACTTGGGTAATTCAGTTGCCAACACTGGGATTCTAAGTAATGCCTGACATGCTTCTCTTTTCTCATTTGATTATCTGGTTCGGCGAGAAGGTTTTGAACTGGAACTCAATGTGTATGTAGGTGTAGGAAGCATGAACGCCTGGGATACATTTGGAAAGTGTAATAATTCTGATTGTAATTTCAAAATACCTGCAATTAATTTCTACTTTAAAGAACTTTAAAACCTGTAGAAAGAGGACTAAGAAATAAATGTGCAAATCATAACGAAGTTTTAGCCTTTTCAGATATTTTAAGATCCTCTTTACAAATTAGCAAGAACTCTTTGAATAGTATATCAACCTAGTTATTTTTTAATACTTAAAATATGTTCTTCATATTAATACATCCTCTCTCTCTCTCTCTCTCTCTCTCTCTCTCTCTCTCTCTGTCTCATACACACACACTTAACAAAACATGATGTTTAATGATGTTTCCTATATACATAGTGGTCTCTCAAAACCTGCCTGTTTCTCCACCCTGAACATCTGCAGTAATTTGTACCTATTGCTCGTTCAGTGTCTTTACCAGGATGTCAACAGGCATTACAAAACCAAACCTTTGGTCTTTTCTGCTAAACTTTCTCAAAACGAGTCTTCCTCATTTCAGTGGATGGCGACTCCATCTTTGCTAATGTCATCATTGCTAATGACAATTTGGAATCATTCTTCATGTTTCTCTCTCATATCTTTATCCAGTTAACCAAAAGATTCATCTCAGCAATGCCCTCAAAATACCTTCAAAATCCAGCTCCTCACATCACCCCTCCATGGCCACCTCACACCATCACTACATGGCATTTCCCCCAGACACACTCAAGTCTCTTCCTCACCTTCTTCAAGTCTGCTTGACTGCCATCATATGCTTGGTAAGGTAAACAGGAATGCCCGCCCATACACACCTGCTCCAGTCTTACATTGTTTTACATTACAGTTCATATCACCATCAGATGCAGTTTTTGCAGTTTTAATCATGTTTGATTAGTATTTGAATTTTAGAGATGAATAGATTTTATCTGCTCTGTGTACTGCTATAAACATGAGTTGGGGATATAGTGTTTAGAATACTTACAACAGTGTTTGACTGGTGACCAGTAAATGGCCACAAAATAAATGAGCCAAGAAAAAAAAATGCTGGTTATTTTGTTCCTCAAGAACAATGGCGATTGTGAAATTCCATGTTATGCAAGTTCATCAAGTCTTACACTGCAAATTATAATACTAGGAAGATAATTCAGTACCACTTAAATATTCAATCACCAAGAAGTTACATAAAGATGCTGTTAGTTAACTCATCAATAACTACAGCATGCCTGCTAAATTCTAAGCCCTGGCAAGAGCAAGGGTTATATCTTTCATTCTAGAATGTAAATAAAAATTGTAAAGAAAGAATTTTCTCTTGCCCAGGTTCTTGCTATAATATTATTCGTGTTCCTCCGGAAAAAAAAGAGCCCGGGGAGACAATTCATGGCGCGCAGATACTATGTTCCATTGCTTCCGCTGAGAAAATGAAGCCTTCTTACTACCACAGCTTTGGTGAGTCTGTAGGTGAGGGCAATCGCACTGGGCTCTGCCTCAATGTTGCTGTGTCAGAAAGATAAGTTTCAACAAGTATCATCTTGATAGTCTGTAAGTGTATTATGATAATGAGACCCGGACTGCATTAGTACCAGTTAAGTTATTCCATTAGTCATATACTCTTTAGATTGCTTGAGGAGATATGGCTACTTAAGTAGTTACTAGATATGTTTTAGTCAATGTTAAAATCCTAAAATAATAGTCACACATGAAAAGATCTTGACTATTTCATGTGTATGTGGGGGGGGGCACCTTATATTCTGCATGGATTGTTTCAGCCTTTAAAAATAATGTTTTGTTAACTTTTGAGATGTTTTAGCCTTTATTCAGAACATTTACTTTATGTATTATAAATTGTGATAGCCAAAACATTCCTGGGTCCTTATTTCTAGCGTGTACAGGAGAAGGGTTAAGGAATAAATACACTGAGCATAAACAACACTTTAATATTGTGCTGCTTTCTCTTATTCTTAAACCAAGATAATTTAAAACAGAAAAAATAAAAAGCAACTAAGAACGTTAACCCAAGTGTTCTTAGCGGTTCTCTTTTCTATTTAGAAACAGGAAATATGTCCAGTTGAGCTGGGAAAGAGCGAGGTATTGCTGGCTAGTGTCTGCTCAGGCCAGCAGTGACAAATGCAGTCATTCAGACGGCTCTGCTTCCTTCTTCACTTCAGCTCTCTCTACTCCTGCCAAGTAACAATTTATTGTTTCTTGGAACCTTTTAGGAATGACAAAAAACTACATAATCTTTGTCGAACAGCCTCTAAAGATGAAGCTGTGGAAAATAATTACTTCTAAAATCCGGGGAAAGACCTTTGCTGATGGGATAAGCTGGGAGCCCCAGTATAATACACGTTTTCACGTGGTGGATAAACACACTGGACAGGCTGAGTATCTGAGCATATTTATAACAAAAATGTCACCCCTGGAGCTGAATTTCCATGGGGCTGAGTTTTCACCTTCGCTGGGCATTATTTTAAAAAACTTTTCTAACTAAGGGTGTTGTTTTTTTCTGCTGGTTGGGCTGGCTGCTTATTAATTAGCACAGTGGACACTGTGTGTTGGGAAACTGGGGGGGATGTTTTTCAATGGGTTGAATTAGAAGGACACAGGAAGCTCTGTTATCACGGGGTTTCCCATTCAGTAATCTTGCGGAGGGGTGCGGTTTATGCAGAGCTCTTCTGCCACTTCTGCAACGACACTTTAAGAATGAAAATAGCTGCTTCTGGGACTTCTTGGAGTGCCAGTACCATAACCATACTGAAGTCCGCTAATGTCCGCTGAATATCTTCTCATAGTCCCCATTAATATTAGCGCCATTGTTTTTGTCTATGTTTATCTCTAAGGGGATAGCATTCTAAATTTAACTTACTCCAATTTCATTACAAAATTATTTGAATAATGAATGTACTTTTTAGTCACTTAATTTATAATAGGCATCACAAGTAACAGTATTTTCTATTAATCTTGTAATTAGAGTCTAGGACCTATTTATCCTGTAAAACATTAGATTGCATTTCAGAAGAGCTTTTAAATTAGTCACAACAATAGATTGGTTTGTGTCAAACAGCCTCAGTTCACTGATTAACATGAAGTGAGATGACTTAAGCAAGCAATGCTTAGATCAAAGTATACTTGCTTTTGTAGTCTGATTTTTCTTCCTTTATACCTACTGACCATGGCATGTGAATGGGATATGTATCCCTGACCATGGCATGCAGGCGGGGGTGTGTATTCTGATATTTCTTCCTTTATCCCCACTGACAGTGGCTTGTAAGAGGTGTGCGTATCCTCCTAACTTGAGCTTTGAAGCTTTATTTCTGAAAGGGGACAGAAAAGAGGGCAGGGGAAGGGAAAGGAATGAGAACTGAGTGGTCTCTGTGATGTCTGTGCATCTGCAGCCTCTCCCAGGAGTGTACTACAGCCCGCCTTTTCTTACCTATCATCAAATCAACGCCTTTGAGGACCAGGGCTGCATTGTGATTGATCTGTGCTGCCAGGATGATGGGAGAAGCCTAGACATTTACCAACTACAGAATCTCAGGAAGGCCGGAGAAGGGCTTGATCAGGTAAGTGTCTTGATCAGGTAAGGACTCCTCTGCCTTCTGAGTGTATGTCCCCATGTGAGGTGTTAACATTTTATTTTTAAGGACGTTTCTTGCTGTATAATTAATCAATAGACTGTTACAGAGCAGTATGAATTAGGTTTTAACAGCAACAATAAAATAAGCAGGATGCATAGAGCATTTCCCCAATGTGCTTCTCTTCCCTCGTTTCCCCAATATCAGTATTTAAAGTTTTGTTTCATCTATTGCTATTGTATGCATGTCTATGCATATGGTGTGTGTGCGTGAGCCAGGAATTGAACTCCGGCTGTTGGGCTTGTGCAGCAAACCAAACCCTTTTACCCTTTGAACCACATTCTCAGCAGCCCAATATTGACTTCTTACATTGTTGTAAGACATTTGCCACAGTTGATGGACTACTGATCCATTATTACCAGCTAGAGTGCACAGTTCTTAGGGCTCGCTTTGTGTTAAACAATCAATCCGATGTCTCTCTAGTTCTGTCTGTTTCTGGAAAGTCTGGAAACTCTGTAGTCCAGTCTGGCCTTAAGCATGCAGCATCTTCCTTCCTTGATCTCTTGAGTGATGGGATTATAGCTGTGTACCATCATACCCAGCTTACACTGACTGACTCCCTCCCTCTCTCCTTTCCTCCTTCCCCCCCTTCTTCCCCCTCTCTCTCCCTTCTTCCTTCTCTTTCTCCCTTCCTCCTTTCCTCTCTTCTTTCCTACCTTCTTCCCATCTTTCCTTCCTTCCTTCCTAGTAGTATGCATTTATGGTTTCTCCATGTCTTTTTGGGTCTTGATAGTTTATTATTATTATTAATCAATAATGTCTTGTGTGGTTATACTAGTTGACTATGACAAATGTTATCACAAACATTTATGCACAGCTTGCATGTAAACATAAATTATCAATTGATGTCTAGTTTAGACAGGTCTCATGAAGTGCAGGTTAGCTTTGGACTCATTGTGTATTCAAGACTGGCCTTGAACCCTGGTCCTGTTGCCTCTGTTTTCCAAGTTCTGGGATTACAACGCCATTTGCCAATACATCCAGCCCTAGATTTTTTTTAAATGTATATTTTGTTAGATTAGAAAAGTTCTCTTTTTATTTTTATATTACTAAGAATATTGGTCATGGATAGACATAACACTTCTTGGTTTTTTTTCTCACTATTGAGGGTATCACATGGCTTTTAGCCCTTGTTTTATTAGTGTGATGAAGTGCACTGATTCCTTCTTGTAAAAGTGTTTAAAGTAGGTATGATGGCAAATGCCTTTAATCTCAGTACTTGACAGGTAGAGGCAGTCTGGTCTCTCTAGGTTCCTGGCCCGTCTGTTTCTAGGCCAGCTGAAATACATAGTGAGACCCTGTCTTGAAAGAAAAACAAGTTTAAGTTGGTCCTGGTGGTGCAGGCCTGTAATCCCAGCTACTTTAGGGGCTGAGGCAAGAGGATCACAGTTCCTGGGGATTCACCTGCCACTGCCTCTCATGCAGCGGGAACTGGGGCATGATAGGTGTTGTGCTATGCAGGCATCTAACCTGGCTTTATATGGTTCTGGGACTCAGACTCGGGACTAGATTCTCAAGTGGCAAATGCCCTACCCACTGAGCCACTGTGCTGGTCTCAAGACTGTTCTCTTTTGTATTATTAAAGGTATAGCCACCCCAATGGGTGTGGAGTGGTGGTTTTGGTTTTGATTTACATTTCTCTAATGACTAATGGTTTTGAGTTTCTTGTTGAGCCCCCAGGGGAAGAGTTGCCTCTAACACCTGGTTCAACTGTGGGTTTTCTTTCCCACCTAAATCTCCACCTCATTGTCTTTCATGATCTCTCTAGCACATCTCAGCCTCCAGACACCTATTGGAGGCATTTTATTCGGATTTCTTCTTTTTTTAATATTTATTTATTTATTTTAGTTCTCAGAAGAACAGTTGATTCATGTCACCTGACCCAACCTTTTATCAACATTGGTTTTTTGGGGGACTGGGGGGGGGGG
>JADRCH010013284.1:0-78885 GCA_019843965.1 Rhynchomys soricoides
TACATAGAGAAACCCTGTCTCAAAACAAAACAAAACAAAAAAAAAAAACAGAATAACAACAACAAAACCCAAAGCAAAAAGGAAACCCGTCTAATTGTTTTAAGAATATTGGTAAGGGTGTTGGTTGGGGATTCAGCTGAGTGGTAGAGTGAGCACAAGGCCCTGGGTTTGGCCCTCAGTTCGGGGGGAGGGGGAATAATATTGGTAAGGTCTCTGAGATTTTGCGGCTTCTTTGTAAAATATTCTAATGATGCCTGCTCTGCTTTCCTGTAAGAGCACTTACTGTTGTGATTGTATCTCAGATTGTATCATATTGTATCTCAGAACCATGTAGGGTTATTATTTTCTGGTTGCAGTAGGACTGTAAAACTAATGAGGTGATCAGTGTGTCTCTGCAGGGCTCAGAACCTCTTACTGTATAATTGTAGATTTACTGCATCAGACTGATTAGTCAGTTTTTAAACTCTGTAGAGAAACTAGAATTTACTTTCCAGATCATATCCTAGTCTGTACCCTAATAGGGCAGATTGTAGTTTCAGTTAGTTTGTTTTCTGTAATGCACAGAGCTGTTTTTAGTGATTGGGTTTTTGTTTCTTTTTTAAAACATCTAGATTCAGGAGGAATCCGACATGTGGAAAATCAGAGAACTAGAGAAGCAGATGGAGGATGGTTACCAGGGTACCAGAAGGAACACAGTACCCAGCAGCTCAAGGTGAAGTATGCCTCTGAGAACCAAAATAACTCTCATCTTTTTAGAATTACTAACTTTAGCTTTAAGACATTCTGGTATGTTAAGGATAGATGCATTCAGTTCAGCAAATCAGTAAGCCTTCCTTTTTTCTAAATTTAGGTCCAAGTGATGGCTAACATAATAGGGCTGTGATAACATCACTAGGCTCTACTAATCCTCAAAGGGAAATGAAACAATTCTCCTTGGATCACTGTAAATTTTAGGTTTTATGAATTCCAACCTTGTCTAATAGCTTGTAACTTAAGATTTTCTATTGGAGTATGTTTCTTTCTTCCCACTCTCCCTACCTCCCTCCCTCCCTTCGATATTATAAAAATTGTATGTTTGCTGGGCATGGTGTGTCATGTCATGTCAACTCAGGAGGCAGAGGCAGATAGATCTCTGAGTTTGAGGCCTGGCCTAGCCTGAGCTACATAGTGGTTTCCAGGCCAGCCAAGACTTCAAAGAGGGACCTTGTCTCAAAAAACAAAAACAAAATTAATTTCTTTTACTTACTGTGTTGGCAATGTTTTGTATGATGTGTGAGTGAGCGTATATGGGTGTTCCAGTGCACATGTGGAAGTCAGAGCTTAACTTTCAGGGATTTTTTTTCTCTTAACAACTGTAGGTTCTGGGACTAGAACTCAAGTCATCAGGCAAGCACTTTTACCTCTAGCTATCCCTGGAGTCTTATAATTAATTCAGTCAGTCATACTGTTCCTCCTTTAGTCTATTACATCTTAAAAACATTTACTTTATTCGTGTATAGGGTACAGAAGAAGGCATTGGATGCCCTGAAGCTGTAAGGTGCCTGACTAACATGGGTGCTGGGATTTGAACCAACATCTCCCAGAAAAGCAATAAATACTCTTAACCATTAAGCCACAGCTCCAGCCTTAGGTATCTTTTTAAAAGCCACACTTACTATCTTTGCCAGGTTCATGGGCTTTTATATTTCCTTGGTAATAATTTGAGTGAGAATATAAAGGATTTTGCAGGCTTGACTGTGTTCTCTGGGAGGTGTAGGGTGTATTATGAGTAATTAGGAATATCTCTAGGGCTTCATATGCTTTTTGAGTATAAGAGATAGGTACACGAGATAAGTCGGAATCCTGATTTCTAATGCTAGAAACCTAAATCTACAGCTAGGGAAATATTAGAAGAAAAGAATCACAAGTGCATGTGTTGGTGGAGCATGTGGACTTTAGTGTAGTAGTAGGCTGGGTGTGACCGGTATCAATGTTACATGGTGCAAAGGTAGGGTACCAGCATGTTCCATGAGTTTTGTTCATGCTACTTCATTAAGTGACATCACAGATTGCTTGTAAATCTGAAAGTTTGTCTCTTTTCATTTATAGTCGGATGAGAAGTGATGGTTTTGATGAAGAAAGTCAGAGAGACTACTGGAGGTCAAAGAATGAAATTTCTGGGGCCCTGGAAGATGATTTTCTTAAGGCTAAATCCTGGAACAAGAAGTTATATGATTATGAATCAAATATACCAGACAGGTTTGTGATTACATTCTCATGACCCCTAACGGTGTTTGGCTTGAGAATATGTATTTGTTGAAATTAATTGTCCTAGGCCTGGAGAGATGGCTCAGTGGTTAAGAGCACTTGTTGCTCTTGTAGGGGACCCATGTTTGGTTCCTAGCACATACAGGGCAACTTAGAATTGCCATAACTCCAGTTCAGGGGATCTGACACCCCCTTCTAACCTCTGTGGGCACCAGGCATGTATGTGTAGGCAGGCAAAACACTCATACACAAAAATTAAAAGTAAATCTTCAAAACAGATTGTCCCCATAAAAGCTTGTAAGTGGCAATGCATAGCAGTACTTAGAATTGCTAAGAAACGGCTACTGCCATTTAGATGAATGAATAAACAGTGTAGGCTTTCCTTACAGTGGAATAATACTTGGTGGTAAAAGGGATAAGTACTAATTGTACATGCTTAACCTCGAAAACTTTACAGATGCTAAAAGAAATCGGGCACAAGAGCCCATGTCTTTTGTATTATGTAGTATGTCTAGAAGGGAAAATCCATAGAGACAAAAATACTTAGGCTTGTTTGGGGCTACAGGTTCTGTACCTGGCATGCAAATCACTTTAGAGTGTCCAAGAGTAGATAACATGTTGTAAAGTAGTTTGGGAGAAGAACTTCATTGCTAAAGAAAAGAGCAAATAAATAAATAAATAAATAAATGAAAGAGCATGTGAATTCTTTAGTGTCTGGTAAGGACCAGTCTCCTGTGTCTGATAGAATAGTGGTAGAGAAAGTAGAGCTATCATTGAGCTAGTGTGTGGTTTTACTGTGCCCCCTTTTTCTTTGTGTGTGTGTATAGTATTCATGCAATCCAAAATCTAATTTTGTTTTAATTTCCAAAAATGATATGCATTGCTTCATAAACTAAATGTATTGTGTCACCTTACAGATGGGGTCACAGTGGTTATAAAGAGTTGTATCCTGAAGAGTTTGAAACAGACAGGTAGGTAAATGCACTTACTGGAACAAAACCAAACACCTCAGATGAATACAAAATTGGGCCACAATTAGCGTTCCTGCCATTTACAAAGGATAAGTTTGCCATTGAAAATATAGCCAGAATCTGGAATGGTAGTGCATGATTGTAGTCCCAGCTGTTCAGGAGCCTGAGGCAAGATTGCTTGAGTCCAGGAGTTTGAGTCCAGCCTGGGACATAATATCTTGTCTCCAAATTAAAGAAAACAAGCAGAATTTAGTTGGGAGACAGTCCTAATGTATCTTTCCAGACTGAAGTTTGTTCTGTAAGCCTAAGGGTTTAAAAAATAACTGTGCGCCATCATCTGTCATGAACATGTTCCAGGATGCCCCAGACCTTAGTTATTTTATAATCTTATAGTCTGTCTACCTATCTTCCATATTCTTTTTAAAGAATTATTATAATAAATATAGTACCTATTAAAACCTTCTTTGCTCTGTAAGGAAGTATCCTACTGTTTCTCTTAGCTATATCCAAGTTGTCAGCATCATGCTTGTGCGTTCAGGTCATTGTTAAATAAAACAAGCTATACCAAACAGTGGATCTGATAACCCAGATGGCTGTAAATGACCTAAGATGGCTGGAAGTAGACACGGATGATTCAGGTCCTAGGTGGGACATAGTGGAATAGTGAGGATTTTTATCCTCTTATTCAGAATGATATGCAATTAAAATCTTACGAATTATTTCTGGAACTGACCCTGGTTGGCAGAAATCAGAAAAAATGAAACCATGAATAAGGGAACAGTGGTGTTTGGTATTTCGTATGTAACTCAGCATGGCAGATCAGGAGTTTGTTTTTTGACAGGATTTCCTATAGTTCAAGATGGCTTCGAATTCCTGCCTCTACCTTCCAAATATTGGGATTATAGGTCTATACCGGTATGTTTAACTCAAGTTAGGGTTTTAAAGATGAGGAAATAGACCCTTTGTAATAATAATAGATGAGCCCCACAGTAAGTATCACAGCTCTCATTTGCTGGGTAAGTTGGTATGTGTGTGTGTGTGTGTGTGTGTGTGTGTGTGTGTATGTATGTGACAGTCTCCCTTTGTAGTTCTGAGGTATAGAACTTGTTATGTAGAGGAGGCTGTCCTCAAACTTGGGAGGCCTTCTTCCTTCTGCTTTCTGAGTGCTGGGATTATAGCTATGTATCACCATACCCAGCTCAAAGTTCTGACTTCCAGTTCAGATGTTAATAATTTAGAGTGCAGAATATTAAATAGAAATGTACTTTTTCTTTCTTCCATAAAAGTTTTGTCTTGTCTTGTCTTTTTATTGGTAGTGATCAGCAAGATATTACCAATGGGAAAAAAACATCTCCCCAGGTAAAATCATCTGCCCATGAATCCCGAAAACATAAGAAGTCAAAGAAATCCCATAAGAAGAAGCAGAAAAAACGGTCACACAAAAAACAGAAGAAAAACAAAAAGGAAGCTACAGACATAACAGCAGATTCTTCAAGTGAGTTCTCAGAGGAAACTGGAGCTTCTAGTACCAGGAAAAGGAAGCAACCACATAAGAGCAAGAAAAAATCCAGGAAAAAGTCTCCTAAAAAATCTTTACCTTTAGGGGGAGAAAGTGATATTTCTCAGTCAGATGATTCTGCATCTAGCAGTTCTGAGGAAATCGAGGAAAGAGACACTAAGAAAACCAAAAGGAAAAAGAAAGAGAAGAGCGTCCATGTTACCATGCCTGACCCTGAGGTGCAGAAGAGGACAAGCAAGCGCAGGAACTGGAAGGTGGCTACCGATGCCAGGTCTGCTGAGAGCTCAGAGGATGACTAAGTGGGAGAGCTGCAGTCCTGCTTCCCACTGACTGACTCCTGTAGCACAGGGGTCTGAGGTCTGAGTTGTCCTGCCACAGATACCTTTTTTCCTATTTTGGCTTGTTAATCTCCATCCCCTTTTGTTAATAGGGAATCTGGTATTTTGTTAAGGTTTCTTGAAGAGATTATTTTTTCCAATTAATCACTTAAGGTAGAATACCTATACAGCAAATTAAAGAACCCAGAAAGCTGAACTCAGTAATGACCTGGGCACACCAATTGGAATGTTGGATTTAGGAGAATCAAGGGTCTGGGGTGAAGAAGGAAGACGGAAGTAGTGCTAAATAGAATAGGTTGACAAGGAGACCTTGCTATTTATACAGAAGGTATACTGCCTTCAGCTTTGGTGCTTTGGTTCTTCTGCAGTTGGGCCCTATAGGCATCTAGTTTACTTAGTGAGGAAATAGTTACAAGAACAAACCTTTCCCTTCATGGTAATATCTACAAAAGACTGCTAAGGAACCTAGAGTTTCAGCCTAATTTCCCTGCTGGTCAGGGTCTACAGCTACATTTAGCATAACCCAAACATAACAGTAACTGGATAGTAAATGTTTTTCTAGTTCCATTGCTGTATATTGCCTAAATGGGCTTGTGTTTGAAATTATTTGTTTAGTTGTCCTATCTATCAAATGGAAAGAATTAGGAAGTAGTTATGTTGCCAATGATGCTTTCAAAGAGATTCAGGGCATCAGCCATCTAAATGTCTTCTTTATTTTTTATTTTTTCTGAGTTGGAGATTGAACCGAAGGCCTTGCGTATACTAGGCAAGTGCTCTACCATTGAGCCATACCCCCCAGTCCTGTTGTTTATCTTGTTCATTTCTAATTCTATTAATGGATTTTAGATTTTTCCCTGAAACCAGTTGAATCAATTCCAAAATGAAATACACTTCTCAGGGACATACCCACTGCCCAGTCTGACTTTGTGTTTTGATTATCAAGAATATATTATTTCCCCCTGCTATATACTGTGATCCTGATATTAAACCAAAATACCACTGGAAAGTGGCTGGTAGAACTGTTGGCTTTTCATTAAGAGGAAAGATAAAGTGCCATTGTCAGGGTTTTTGTTTTTGAGGTTGTCACTTTGGTACTGAGTGAAATGCACAAAAATTCAAGACTGTGAGTCATGGTTCTGCCACTAATTGATTGAGTTCTAGAGCAGGTTAACTAACCTCCCTGGCCTTACTTTTTGCATGTGTAATACAGAGATACTTCATGGTTAGCATGACAGACACCAGCAATAGAATATGACAATGCTGACATCCCATGAAGTGGCATTTTATAGTTCTAACTAAATCTGTGCTCTTTATGGAATATGTTTCTAATAAAGTGCTTGTTCTTAAAATACATGGTTGGCCAGATATGCCCTATCCCTTGATTATGAGCAGGTGCCGCCTTTTGGGACACTGAAACACTAATGACTTTAGTCCTCAAATGCCAATGTTCCATGGTATATTCTTTTCCTTGGGTTTAGTGGAGGGAGAGTCTAGTTACTACCTCATAACCTTCTAGAAGCAAGTGATATTTTTGTTGGAAGTAGTTTTGGGCGTGCATTTTTAATGCAGTTTTGAGCTACAAATGTACTGATTGCAAGCGCAGATTCAGGAAGATGGTCCTGCAGAATAAGGCACTTCCCAGGCTTGAGTTTGAACCTTCCTCCCATACTAACAGATGAACCTTTTTCCCAAGGAAAGCACGTTCTGCCTGATTTAACCCCCCCCCCCCCCCAATGCCCTGCCACGTTCCATCTTTTCTTGGTCACATAAGCAATAAAATTGTTTCTGTTCTAATCCATGCCTTAGGCTAAGGCTTTGATGGTTCCTCTAATCCCCTTAACAGTGGTTTAGGGCCACTTTTGAAAACCTGTGCCCTCCCATTTGCATTACCAGCCCTGGAACATTTCTTGTTGGTGTTCCTTAGAGATGATTATGTTGAATCCTAAATTGGGATTTAGAAGAAAAAGAATTGGAGACTTCACATTTATTAACTGTTGTGATACAACTTGGAATTACTGAATTCCCATAAATAAAATTTCACTTTTGGACATTTGCTCTGTTACTTTTTAACACCAACAAACTTGGTAACTGCCTGATGCTAACCTGACATGTTGGCAAGTCTTTTCACCACTGGCCATTCAATCTGCTTAGTAACAAGTCTTTTGGTCTTCTGTCATTCAAAGGTATGGCCTACTGCCCTCCTTTCTGTACAATCTGGGCAAACCGACCGGTGATGGCAAGAGTAGTGTCAATGAAGCGATCCACACAGCTAGAGAGGCAGTTTTCAGTGCGGGAGTCTAGCCGACTTCCTGGCTTCTCCACACACTTATCCCAGCATAGCTCCATGAAGTGATGCACCTAAGGGAGACAAAAAACTTTAATTATTACGGTATGAGACATATTAATCCCTCATTCTATGACTTGATGAAAACCACTTGTAATATATCATAGGATCACTTTAGGACTACTCTTTACTTTGTCATCAGTAATGGCCCCAGATCTGCATCCTTACAGACAGTAAATTCTCACTAGAACTCATACTTTTGCCGGGCAACATTGGGGCATGTCTTTAATCCCAGTACTTGGGAGTCAGAGGCAGGTGGATCTCTGAGTTGAGGCCAGCCTGGTCTACAGAGGGAGTTGCAAGCCTTCAAATCAAACCGACTCATAGTTTCACAATGAAACTATGAGTCAAAGCAACTAGCGATATCATAAAATGGGAGGAAGTGAGGACACTAAGCAGTCGGTTCTTGATAGCTATCAGTATTCCAAGGTTATCTTGACTATACAATTAAAACCCTCGTTTGAAATATGCCTGAAATGCTCCAAACCCTGTCCCACACCAACTTAAGTTACACTGATTGCTGCAGGGCTCATCTTTCTCTAATAATGATCATCAATTCCAAATACATTATCACATGATCCAATGAAGAGGCAGCAGGCAACAACGAACCCAGAACTCATGGTGAGGACCGGCGTCTTGTCTACCTGTGCTCCAAGGTCAGATTCTAGAGATTCCGAATGCCATTCCGGACCTGCGACCGGCTAATATGACCGCATGTTCCTGTTGCCCAAACCGTTCCGCTGCATTTCAACCCTTTCCTCCCCACGCAGCGCTTGCCTCACTGACACTGAGCGCTGCAGGTCACAAGGGCGGGAGGCTCAGCCGGGATCGGGCTGGCCCGTTGTGCCGCAGTGTCCAGAGCTCTGTGAATGCCCGGGATCTGCGCCTCACCCTCCCTTTCCTGGTCCTCATCCTCGTACCTGCGCAGTGAATTGCGCCTTCTGCTGCTCAGCGGCCACCAGGCGTTGTAACTCCGCTTCGTCCGCTTCGCCAAGCTCGGCCATTGTCAGCGTCAGGCTCTTCGCTGAGGTACGCACGCGCGGCGGCAGCGCACCGCCTCCTGACTTCCGGTTCACTCTTGCGGTTGCTTCACCGTTTTATTTTGTTTTTTTACGCGGGGCAGGACTTACTACATAACTGCTTCCGGGCTGTAGGGTGACCTTGAGCCCTCAAAAGCGGCATGGCGATTCTGTTAAAGCTGGGCGTTCTCTGCAGTGGCCGAGGAGCTCGAGGTGAGGTGTCTTGGCCCTCAAAGGTTCTTGCTGCGCCTGGAGCAGGGGAAAGGAAGAAGTGAGGGATTGATCGCCGGGTGGCGGAACGTCTGGAGAGGAAGAAACGTCCTCTTGTGCCCTCGAGGCACCTATGCGGACGCAGCGGTAACCGTTGTAGCCCAAAGGCCCAAGTATTTACCTGCTGACTGGTCTCCCCAGCTCGTACTTTCAGCTTCTGGACTGTGGTTGTGACACTGGGCTAATGTGAAAACAAACTCCTGTTTGAGTGTGGATGGAAGGAATCCATTTGAAAATCTGTTTTGAGTGGCTTGCTATGTAGTGCTGTCTTTCCTCGATCTAGCGATGTAGACAAGACTAACCTGGAGCTTGCTGGGAGCTCCCTGACTGGCTCTCCTGTGCTGGCATAACAACCATGCCCCGTCACTCAGGGCTTCGATAATCATTTTAACCAGGCATTTTCGTTATACCAAGCGATTAAGAGGCTGGTATACAAACACGAATTAAACAGTTTCAACCCTCGAAGAACTTCTTGTGTGTGTGTGGGGGGGGGGGGGGTTACAGGCAAAGTAAAGCAAAACCTGTTGTGTTATACGGACATTAGTAATGAGTGTAGAGAAAGTTTGGAATACTTGCTTTGGAAGGACTAACCTGCCTTGGTTCTGCAGAGAATAGCATTCTAGTTGTAACCGGGAGCAGCAAAAGCCAAAGAGAGGGGATATAAAGATGCACAGGGTGCGATAAAATGGAACAAATACAGTAATATTTGTGAAAGTTAAAGTGTGAAATTAGCCTAGAAAGGCAAAATGGAACTAAGCCACAGAACTTATTTTATTCTATTTTTGAAAGTACAGTCTCTCTGTATTGCCCAGGTTGGGAGTAAGATGGAAAGGGTTGATAGGTTTACAATCTTGGTTTATTTTTGTTTTTACTATTGTTACTTAGGGTGTCCTGGAACTTGTCCTGTCTCAGCCTCCTGAGTAGCTGGTGTGCACCACCTGGCTTCACAGTCTTTTCCTTTTGAGCCTGGCATCTCGTGCTTGCTAAGCATATGCCCTGTTGCCAGACTTTATAGCCTCAGCCTCAGCCTAGACTTAGGGTTAGTAACAGTGTAGTAGATGGCCTTGATGGAGCTAGAGCAGCGTCAGACCCAAGTTATGGAGATGAGATAGGCACTGTTGTGGTAGCCAGGCAGTGAAGTCCTGAGCTTGGGAGGTACAAAGAGGAGAAAGCAGTCTCAGGAAGTGTTAAGGAGATGTGACAATAGGATTTGGTGATTTATAGAGGGAAATACCTGGCTGGCTATTGACTATTACTGGAATTGGCTGCATGGAGTTACTTGATCATCGATTGTTGGAACAGACATGGGGCGTATGAAAAACAGTTCCGCAGCTGAACAGTTGGGAAGTGCAGACTTAGGCGACACTTCACAGAAGCAAGACTAGAAAGCTCAGGCCTGCTTGCACAGGCTGGTGACTCTAGTGCTTGGTGGTGGGGATGGGAGGGTGGAAAGGTCATGGGGCAAGGGATGAAGAGCAAGGCAGCTCTGAGTTAGAAGCCAGCCTTGTCTGCATAGAGAGTTCAAGGCCAGCCAGGGCTACACAGTAAAACCCTGTAACCACCTTCCACCCTTCCACCCCCACCCTCCCATATGAACACCTACCAAAAAAAAAAAAAAAAAAAAGACAGGAGAGAAAATATTAAATTATCTTTTTGTGTACATATGCAGTTAGCATTCTGGGGACTCATTGAACCTTTGTTTACTTTGCCTAGTTTTTAGCAGTGTTATGAAGTAAATGCAGTTGTTCACTGTGTTGGCTAGATTTTGCCTACTTGATCCAACTTAGAATCAGTGGGAAAGAGGGACCTTAACTGAAGAATTGCCTCCATTGGATTAGCCTTTGGCCATGTCTGTGAGAGAGTGTCTTGGTTGATGATGTGGAAAGACCCAGGCTACTGTGGGTAGCACTATCCTAGGCAGTTGTGCATGAGCTGAATAATAAAGCTAGTGAGTGTGAGCCATGGGGCAGACCAGTAAGCAGCTCTCCCCTGTGATTTCTGCTTTGGTTCCTACTTGATTTCTTGCCCTGATTTTCCTCAACGATGGACAGTGACCTGGGATTGGAAGCTGAAGTAAACACTTTCTTCCCTAAGTTGATTTTGGTCATGGTATTTATCATAGTAACAGAAAGCAAACTAGAACATTTTCCTTCTACAGCTATTTAAATGAGCTGCTTATCATCCCATGGCTAATCTGTGATATAGCTGGGTGAACATCAGTCTGTCTTATTTTAACCAAGAGGCAAGATCCAAAGGGGACAGGAAGGAGGGGTCCAAGGGTACAGATGAGATTTGGTCTTGAAAAGGAAGAGGACACTAGGTAAAGTTTCTGAACTAAATTGTATATCTTGAGGGCAAAGACTTTGTTGTCCTTCTGTTTCTCGATCTGTTGCCAAGCACAATCTTCATGCAGTTAGTACTAGGTAACTAACGGAGTAAACATAAGAACAAGAACCACCCAGTTTTAAATAAATGAAAGTGAGGCCTTTTAGATATGTCGCTTCCTATTAGGAGTCTGCAGGTTTTCCTTGTTTTTGAGACAGGGTCTCATGTAACCCCATGCTGACTTCAGACCCCATATGTAGGTGAGGGTGACCTTGAATTTTTGCTCCTGCCTCTCCAGTGTTGGGGTATATGTAGTCGGTGTCAGAAATAACCCCATGAATGTTCGGCAAGCAACTGAGCTACATCCAGCATCTTTTTTTTTTTTTTTTTTAAATAAAGTTTGGGATGGAAAGATGGCTCCTAGGTTAGAGCACTTACTGTTCTTCCAGAGAACCTGGGTGGCTCATACATGGTGGCTCATAACTATAGCTCCAGGTCTAGGGACAGTATAACTCTAGTTATGAGAAGGATGTCTGCAGGCAGCAGGCATGTACATGGCACACAGGCAAACATGTTGGTAAGACACTCGTGCATATAAAAATAAAGCCTTTAAAAAGTAAAAATTTATTAATTGGTGTGGCATGCTCATGGTTCCATTAGGAAGTAAGTGCTTGTGATCTCTGTCTTCCTTCCCTCAGCTCTGTTACTCCAAAGCCGGGTGGTCAGACCTGCGTATGTGTCAGCATTTCTCCAGGACCGGCCTACCCCAGGATGGTGTGGTGCCCAGCACATTCACCTGTCACCAAGCCACCAATGTATGTTCTCTCTGCTTCTGCTTGGTCAACTGTTTTGGTGTTTCGCCTGCATGTCTGTGCACTTGCGTTCCTGATGTACAGGGTCCAGAAAGAGGGTGTTGGATTTCCTGGAAGGGAGTTAAAGAAGTTGTACACTGCTACTGTTTTGGGGCTTAGGCCATCTTTACCTGTGCTAATAATATGTTTGGTGGGTCTTGATGTCTTTTCAGGGAGACATTCAGTGTCTGCTAGTTAAATAAAGCCCAGTTTACAAACCTTTGTGCACAGTGCAAACATGGTCGAGTCATATCATTTATATTCACAGAGAACCTTTTGGCCTAACTCTTCAAAATATTTACATTATTGTCAATAAGACAACTCTGTAGAAAGTCTGTTCAGTGTGGCTTAGTTACTGGTGTTTGTTTAGCCAGTGGAAAGGAGCCAATTGTGCATAAAATCTAATCCTGTGACTGAAGCCTGGATTTATAGCTGAGGTTTTTTTTTAGGTTGATTAAAAACATATGGGATTTTGTAGGTAAGTACTGTGTAGATATTCACATTAGACATTCTAAACATGACTAATGAGCTAACTGTATTTCTGTTAAAGTCTGGAGGGAGAAATATTTTTTTTTTTTTTGTCCTGGCTGGTCCGAAAATTGCTTTGTAGTGCAGGCTAGTCTCAAACTTGCAGTGATCTTCCTGAAATCATGGTTTTGATTTACCTTTTTGTTTGTTAATTCTTTTGAGATAGGATCTTATTGTAGCTGGCCTAGAACTCACTGTGTATTCAGTCCTCCTGCCTCAGCCTCCTTGGTGCCATGATTACAGGCCTTCATGCCTGGCTGCTGAGATTTGTAAAGCATCACTATTTTTATTTTTTTGCTTTTCAGTCCTCCATGGTTCCTAAGTCAACCACTTAACAGATGAGCGATTCTAGCTGTAGGGCTTTTCTGCCTTTTAAAACCTTTTTGGTTTTGACCTGGTTTTGTTTCTGGATTCCTTTGTTAGATTTAGCAGACTGGTTCTGGAGTACATGGGCTGAAGAAAGTCCTCTGAAATAGTCTACATAGATTTTACTGTATGTACCTGTGTGCATTTTTCTGGTAGGAGCTCCATCCTTTTGTGAGATTCTTCTAAGAGTTCATAGCCTCTTAGAAGTGCTTAGAGCCTGTACTGCTTTTGACTTGTCTAAGAGCCGTCCACGTGTTGCAGTTTTTTTGGCCCTGGGTTGTAAAGAGATAGAAGAGGGACCATAACCTTAAAAAGTAGCCTTAGACCTTTGCTCCTTTCTCACTCTGGTTTGAGCTGTTTTTAAAACATACCAATTCCCCCCTGTGTCACTGAAGTCAAAGACTGCCTTAATTTCACAGATACTCAGCCTGCCTTCTTGCTTATAATAAGCAAAAGTATATCTTGTGCTCAGAGACACAGATACACTGTAATTTTATGCTCCAGATGGATTTGCTGTGTATAGTATCTACTATTGTGAAGGTTTTGATAATCATGTAATTGAAGTGTTTGTTCTTTCTTAACTCTTGTGAATCTGGTTCTTTTTGTAGCTGGTTCCAAGGCTGCATCTCTCCACTGGACCAGTGAGAGGGTTGTCAGTGTTTTGCTCTTGGGCCTGCTCCCTGCTGGGTATTTGAATCCCTGCTCTGTGGTGGACTACTCTCTGGCTGCAGCCCTCACCCTGCACAGTTACTGGCAAGTACCACAATCCCTCTGCATTGTCTGCATGGTCTGTTTGCTGCAAGCCTGTCTGTTTATAAAGGAAACATTGATTGAAATTCTCAAGACTTGTAGAAAACTTAAAAACATACAAACAACTATCAATAACCAAATAAGTCTGGGTATGTGGGTAGATTATTGATATTAAGTGTTTTTGAATCAAGGTTTTATTATGTAGCCCAGGCTGGTCTTAAACTTGAAATTGTCTTGACTCAGCTTCAAGTGCTGAGATTACATATGTGTACTTCTGTTTTAGCGACTTTTTTGTTGCTGTGAAGAGACACTGTGACCAAGAGTTCATTTGTGACTTATGATTTTAGAGGGTAAATCCATGGCCATTGTGGTGGTGAGCAGGCATGATACTGGAGCCATAGCTGAGAGTTCATATCTTGATCTTTAATCAGAAGACAGAGAGAGAGAAAGAGAGAGAGAGAGAGAATGGTGGGAGTCTTTTGAAACCTCAGAGGCACCCCCAGTGATACTTCGTCCAGCAAGGCCACACCCCCTAATCCTCCCCAAACATTTGCACTAATTGGGAACCAAGTATTGAATTACATGAGCCTATGGCGACCACTCTCATTCAAGCCACCACAGCGAGCATGCCTAGCACGTATCCATCTGCTTGGCTGCTGTCTTAATTGTAATAATCTTTATAGGCAGTTTGACCACAGGGTTTGTAGAGCCAAGTTTCAGATTGCCTCCCAGTCTGTTCCTCCGGTATCCTTTTGTTTTTGAGACAGGATCTCACATAGCCGAGGATGACACTGAACAACTCCTCCTCCTGCCTGCACCTTCCAGTGACTGGGGTCACAGACCTGTGTCACCAACACTTGCCTTCCTCCTGTATACTTTTTTGAGATGGGGTTTTACTCTGCAGCCCTGGATGACCTGGAACTTAGTAAATAGTCTAGGCTGTCCTTGAATTCAGGGATCTCTGCTTCCCTTGTCCTGGGATTACAGGTGTGTACCACACACACACCTGGCTCTTCCTCTTTCTGTGTGAATTATCGTCATCTCATGGCTCTTACTTGTTCATGCCCTGTACCTGTCATCCTTAATTGATCCCCTTTGGGTTTGTTGCCAGCACAGTAGCCCAGTGATTCTGTCAATGTTTTGTGGGATTGTTATTTTTTTTTTCTCAAAACCTATCCTATCTTACTCAAACTAAAAGAATTGTTAAAATTTTGTATAGATTCTGTAAGTGGTATTAGATGCCTACTAGACTTGTCTATTCCAGGGAGCTAAAGCAGGAAGATTGCTAGTTCAGAGTCATCCAGGGCAACAAGTGAGACCTTGTCTCTATTAAAAACTTAACATTCTCAAGTGTGGTAGAATACACCTGTAATCTGCTGAGGTAGGAGGATCAGTTTGAGTTCAAGGCCAGCTGTGTTACATAGTGAGTTCAGGTCTAGCGTGGGCATCAGTGTAAGACCCTGTCTTAAGAAACCAAAGTAAAGGGTTGGAGAGATGGCTTAGCAGTTAAGAGCACTGGCTGCTCTTCCAGAGGACCTGTGTTCAGTTCCCAGCATACACATGGCAGCTTACAGTTGTCTGTAACTCCAGTTCCAGGGGATCTGACACCCTCATAAACACATACATGTAGCCAAAACACCAATGAATACACAAAAATAAATCATATATAAAGAAATCCAAATAAAACAAGGTAAAATAAACAAATAAAAGACTGCCCTGAGAGCCTTTAACTCCCCCCCAACCCCAGGCAGACCCTCCTCCCCCCACATAAGCACACACATCCACACCCACTCCTCTCATCTCCAGCTGTTCTTTATGGGCACGCTGGTTTTCTTACTATTCCCCAGGTGTGCTGGGAACCCTCCATTCTTGTCTTCACTTTCTTCATGTTCTGTCTAAACCTATTACTAGTTACACACCTGACTGGTTCCCCATCTCAGGATTTCTTTTTTAAATAATTTTTAAATTTATGACCTTTTTAAAAATTATGAGTATTCTGTCTGCATGTACACCTGCATACAAGAAGAGGGCATCAGACCCCTTTATAGATGGTTGTAAGCTACTATGTGGGTGCTGGGAGTTGAACTCAGTACCACTGGAAGAGCAGCCAGTGCTCTTTACTGCTGAGCCATCTTTCCAGCTGCAATCTGAGATCTTAACACCATGTTCTCAGCAGAGATTTCCCTGCATTCACTTACTCTTCCATTTGTCATCTTTCCTTTTTTTCCTTAGGAACATTCACTACCTTCTAGTCTGCTCCATTTTCTTTGTGTTATTTTGTGCCTTTGTCCCTTCCCTCTCTATCATGTAAGTGCAGACACAGAGCTGGTCATGTACCTCAGTTGTCTAGTGCATGCCTAGAATGCTATCAGTAAGTAAGTGGAGGCAAAAGAATCACAAGTTCAAAGTCATCCTTAGTAAGATCTCATTCCAAAAAAGAAAGCAAAATGTGTCTGTACACAAGAACACCATAGCACATTACTTAAATTAGGTAAAAGAGGAAATAATTTATTTGACCTAACTGGAGTATGGTGTCATATTCAGCCACATAAAGGAATGAAGTTCTGAGGTGTCCTGCAATATGGAAATTGAAAGCAGAATACACACTAAAGAGGAAGTTAGAACACCCTTGTTTGGGTGTTCTTTTCCTTCAGGACACCCTGAACTGTTTCCTCAGGCTGCACATAGTTCTTATTCTTCTGTTTCTCTAGAATGTCCGTTTTTGCACAAACGGAGCACCTGTTATCTATTGTGCCCACCCTCAGCATTCCCGACATGCTCTACACACAATACCACATGCCTAGTGCACTCTTCACAAGTGAAGCTCTGTAGAACATTTGCTGTAGTTAAAAATGAGAAGAAGATTTTGCAGGTAGAGGAGCATTTAAGTTTCCTGGAAATGTAGTTCACAAGATGAGATCTCTTTATTACATTATTAGCAATTCTTGTTTTTGTTTGTTTGCTTGTTTTTTGAGACAGGGTTTCTCTGTGTAGCCCTGGCCATCCTGGAACTCACTCTGTAGACCAGGCTGGCCTCAAACTACCCGCTGCCTCCCTAGTGCTGGGATTAAAGGCTTGCACTACACTGCTGGGCTGTTAGCAACTCTATTGCATTTTGGTTTCCACTTTTTAGCCAGGAGTTGCTTTGGCTATTATATTAAAAGCATAGATATAATCCTACCTGTGAATGTGGCTGCACAGGATCCCTGCGAGAGCAAACAGTTATTGGAGTCATAGATAAAGACTTTGTATTTTGGGATGTTTGGTATCCTTTTGGGTGAGTGGGGTACTTAACTTGTCTGTATGGCCTCTAACTGCCCTTGTGTTTGACTTTTCTTTTCACCAGGGGCCTTGGACAAGTGGTTATTGACTATGTTCATGGGGACACACTGCAGAAGGCTGCCAAGGCAGGCCTCTTGGCATTCTCAGCTTTGACCTTTGCTGGGCTTTGCTACTTCAATTACCACGATGTAGGCATCTGCAGAGCGGTGGCCATGCTTTGGAAGCTCTGACCTCTTGGTGTAGCACTTTGATTGTATGCCTCCTTGCCTGTGCTTTATCAATGCCGTTCACCTCACAATGAGGAGGGGATGAAGGATAAGTCCATTAATGGGCAGAATGTCTTCTGATTACATGGTTATTTTCAGAATTTATTTGTTGAGGAAGAGGTTTGAGGAGTTAGGTTCGACCAATTGTGAGTCTAAGTTCCATATTCCACTGAGTATGGTCGCCAGCTTATATGCTTCATGTTGTAACAACATTTCATGAGCTCATGTTGCCTTTGACCACCGTTTCTTAAGGAGAGACAGCTAATTGCTATCAGGATAAGAGTAGACTTCTCTCCTCAGACCAGGAGGGAGGACTGATCATTCATGAGTCTGACCTTGCATGAAATTGGAAAGTATTCCCTTTGGAACCTTCCATTATTGTTTAGTGACACCAGCTGTTGATGGCTCTGCTTCTAGGGGACTTTTAATCAGAGATGCTCTCAATTGCTGATGTTTCTAAGTCTTAGGAAGGAAATCGAGGCAAGCTAGCTTTAGGGAAGTTCAATTTAGGGAGGTCTCCTTTGTAGGTGGGTTAAAGTGTAACAGATCGCAAACAGACTTGCTCTTCAAATGCATCTCACTTGTGCAGAAATGAGGTAATAAGCTGTCTTCCTACCATGGGAATTGTTAATGAGGAAATATACTCTGAAAAAGCAAAAATTTTAAATAAAATATTATATAATGAAAATACACTGTACTATTTTTTTGTGTTTTAGTATTCTCTAGTATTTGGGTTTTGGTTGGTGCTTATATGTTTAAAATAGACTCTTACAGGTTCATGCTGATCTGAAACTCTCTATAGATAGACCAGGCCAGCCCAGAATTTGCTAGGTAGACCATGGTGACCTCAAACTTTGCAATCTTTCTGCCTCTGTTTCTCAAGTGCTGGAGTTACAGTTGTGAACCACAAAACTCACTTGTATTGTTCTAATTTGAGATGGTGCCTTAGTTTGTTGCCCAGGCTAGCATCAAAATCCTGGGCTCAAGCCATCTGAGTAGCCTCCTGAGTAGCAACCTGCCATGCATGACTGTAGTTTTGTTCATTAAAACGGTGTTATGCCAGGCATGGTGGTTCATGCCTGTGATCCGAGCTCTCTGGGAGTCTGGGGGATGGGGGTGGGGAGGAATGCTGTAAGTTGGAGGCCAACGTAGACCACAGTAAGTTCCAAGCCAGCTTGGGCTACATAGTGATACCCTTACTTAACAAAACCAAAAATCAGTGAATAATTAGAAGTAAGTGCACCCACAGCTCTGAATTAGAACTGAGTTTAAGTTTGTGTAGCTTAGCAAATGAGTAGGTCACATAGAATGGCACAATACAAAAGGACTCAGGATAGGCGGAAACAGGCAGCTTAGGCATAACTGGAGTATGAAGGTGGAGTGGCAGGTATTAGAACTACGCTGTTATGAGGGTGTTGTGTGAGGGCCAAGCTTTCTAAATCTGCATTCTAGATGCACTGACTGTAAGCCTTGATGAAGAACACTGTATGTTTCACTCCTTGACATTGTACTGGGCAGCAAGGCCATCTGCTTTCCAGGCACCATTTGCAACACGTATCAGTATGTCAGCTGGCATGATCAGTGGTCATGGAATTGGAAAACTATAAAGAGGTAAAGACACTTGCTGCCAAGCCTGACAGCCTGAGTTCGATCCCAGGGATTGACAAGACGGAAAGATGACTCTTGTCCCACGATCTCTACAGCTGTGCTGTGACACACATGAACCACATGCCTCTAAAAAAGAAAATCTAATATAATAAAAAAGATAGAGGTGGACAAGAAGGCTCTGCAGGTGAGGATATCTAACTGCTGAGCATAACAGCCTGAATTTGAGCCTTAGGACCCACAGGGTGGAGGGTGGTTGGTGACCAGTTGGAAGGTTAAAGGTGACCCAATGGCAGGGGGTTCAAAGTGACCACAGAGCTAACAGCAAACTGGCAACAGTAAATGTACATTGCTGTGCCTTCTTGGTGCAAAGCTCCAGAGAGAACTGAAGGCAGCAAAGCTGTTCGTGATTCCTTCCCAAGCACAGAACTAAAGCATGAGAATGATAAATGGAGACTATGCCTTAGGCATATCCAGAGTTCCAGCCAGAGAGTGACTGATCCTCGACTGACTGTAAGGTGAGCCAAAAAAGAATTCTGAAGCACTTACTTATCATGCATGTGTTTGGATGCAGGGAGGGAGGGACACAGTCCTGTGAAGGTCAGAAGGCATCCTGCAGGAGTCAGGTTTTTTCACCATGTGAGTTTTGGGGACCCAACTCAGGTCAGTAGGCTCAGGATCAAGCACCTGACCTGCTGAGCCATCTCCCTATCCCGAAGCTAGATCTTTCTTTGCAAGCTTTTAAAATTGAAAATAGATTCTTCTCTCATAGAATACATCCTGACCACAGTTTCCCCTCCCTCCACTTCACCTAATTCTTCTCCACCTCCCCTCTCCTTCAGATCCACTTCCCTTCCATTTCCTCTTCAGAAAAGAGTAGGCCTCCAAGAGAGGTCAGCCAGACAGGACAAAACATGCTACAATAAGACAAAGCAAAAGCCCTAATGGAGGCTAGGGCAAGGCATCGCAAAAGGAGGAAAAGAGTCTCAAGAGCAGGCAAAAGTATCAGAAATAGACCCGTTCCTACTGATAGGAGTCTCAAGAAAACACCAACCTAACGGCCATTAACATGTACACAGAGGATCTGATGCAGTTACTTCTTGTATATGTGTATGCATGCACGTGCATGCATGCAGAAGTACACACACACACACACACACACACACACACACACACACACACTATAAGAGACCAGAAGAGGGCACCAGATCCTCTGGAACTGGAGTTACAGACTGTTCTGAGTCTGGAACCAACCTGAGTCATCTGGAAGAGGAGTAAGTGCTCTTACCACTGAGTCATCCAGCCTCCCAAGTAGTATCAGGATAGATTTCCTCCTTGGTTGGCTTGAAAGGATGGAATGTTGCTTTCATGCCAGAGGCACATGCCACTCTGGGGAGAAGGCAATATTGTGCTCTTCGGTAATAACTACAAGGAACAAAGGCCGTGGGCACCAATTCTCTTTTTCTGGTGTGTTCTTCAGAGTATTACTCTACTAAGTATAGCTTGTACTTTTACTCTACTAAAGGCCTGGGTTTTCTACCTCCACTTCTGTTTCCTCCGACATCTCTACTCTGACTCTTAGAGCTCGTTTTCTCTCTCCCTCTCTCCCTCTCTCCCTCTTCCTCTCCCTCTCCCTCTCCCTCTCCCTCTCCCTCTCCCTCTCCCTCTCCCTCTCCCTCCCCCCCCCCCTCTCTCTCTGTCTCTCTCTCTGACTTTGGCTAATGTCCTCGAGTTCCATTCTGCTTCAAAATAGTTTTATCTATGAGAGAAGGAACTTGAGAGGAAGACTCTGTGCCCCATTTCCACTGTGAGCACAGGTCAGGATGCTAAAGAAGATGTACACAGAGGAGCCTGAGTCTTAGATGATATCACTGCACCGCCACGCCCATCCGCATCTGCTGACTCCAGACAGCACTTCCGTGCAGTCTTCTGCAGGAGAGCTGCTCTTCCAGAGTAGGCGAGTGTAGGAAGTTCCCCAGTGTGTGTCTCATCATCCATGGACCTGGTCCTTTTGTTTACACCTCTTGCTTGAAGCTATTTTCTATCATAAATAATGGTCTTGGATCTGTGTCTTTGTCTTGTGGTGAACATGGTTTTTCATCTTTGTCTTTAACCTCTGTATTTGTGGAATTTGTTCAAATGCATCTTGTTGCTGTGTACTTGTGTTTGGGGGCTAGGTGGGGGAATATGTTTGTGACCATGTAGATACCAGAGGAGGATGCTGGGTCTTTTTCTTGGTTGCTCTCCTCCTTATTTTTTGAGGCAGGGTCTCTCACTAAATTTGACTTACCATTTTGGCTAGGCTAGCTGCCCAGTGAGCTCATGGGATCTCTCCCCTCAGTGCTGTGGTTACTGGTATGTACTGCCCTGCCCAGCAATTATATGGAGGCTGGGGATTTGAACTTAGGTCTTCTTACTGTACCAGCAAGTGTTCTTACCCACTGCGTCACATTTCTAACCCTTAATTTTGCTTTTTGAAATTTCTGTTTTGAAACTGGTCTTGCTACACAGTCCAAGCTGGCTATGAACTCAGCTGTGTAGCCCAGAGTGACCTTAAATTCCCTTCGGCCCACTCACCTCAGCCTCTTGCATGCAGAGATTGCAGCCATGTGCCCCGACACCCAGTTTTTTACTTTATTGTGTGCTTTTCTTCCTCTCCTTGTATCATAGCTACTTCACCTTTTATCTTAGCTTATATTTTCTTCTGTCTGTTACTGAGTTCATGTCTTCAGATGTTGTAAATAAGGGACACAATAGGTCGGAGGGGTTGCTCAGTGGTTAAGAGCACTTGCTGCTCTTGCAGAGATTCCAGATTCAATCCCAAGTACACACATGGCAGCTTAAAACCCTCAATATCTCCAGTTCCAGGGGGAAATCAGACTCCCTTTTGGCCTTTCTGGGTACTACACACACATAGTACACAGACATACATGCTGGCAAAATATCCATATACGTGACATTTTCAAAACATTTTTCCAGCTCCATTTCTGGTTTGAATATTCTTCTAAAGAGGTGGGTGTGAGCTGGGCAGTGTTGGCACACATCTTTAGTCCCAGTACTCAGGAAGCAGAGGTCAGCGGATCTCTGAGTTCATTGCCAACCTTGTCTACAGAGTGAGTTCCAGGACAACCCAGGACTACACAGAAAAACCTGTCTTGCAAAAAACAAACAGAAGAGAGGGAGAGATGGGTGTGATTGATGATTTGACATTTGAGCTGGACTCAACTCTGTTGGTGGTCCTTGGTGCTGACTCCCTCTCCCTCACACTGACTCACTCCCACATAGACCTGCACCATTTCTTTCCCTCCAAGCTCTTACTGTAGAGCTTTGTGCTTTTTGACTTAAAAAATTTTCCCAGTCACTTAGGAGCTCAAAGAATTCAATAGATTTCTATTTAGGCCTTTTTGTTTCATCTAATAAATTTACTCAATAAAATTGTTGTGGTATTGCTGTTGGTGAATGACTCATGCACCAGTCGATAACTCTGTTCCAAGCTCATGGGAGCAGCCTCAAGTAAACCCAGTGGATCACAATGCAAAAGCAAAAGGAAGGAGACATGAAAGTGAGATTAGAATGTGTTCCCTCCCTTATGCTGCACACACACACACACACACACACACACACACACACACACACCATGAACACACATACATGCATGCGATGTACACACCATACTTGGAACTAACACTTAAGAGGCAGCCTTAACAGGAGTCAGCCTCAACAGGATGTGGTGGTACATGCCTATAATCCTGGAAGTTGGGAGACAGACACAAGAAGAGTGAGTTTGAGACTAGCCTGAGCTACATAGTGAGACCCTGTCTCAATAAAAACTAAACAAAAAGATGAAGCAGAGGAGGAAGAAGGGTTTCTCTGGCTGTCTTGGAATTTTAGCGTTATTCAAAGTGAAAATGGATTCTCATGGCATTAAGTGTTACATTGTGTTCCAGGAAATAATCATCTTAAATAGAGAAGTGAGTCAGAGCCAGTGAAGCTTATGAAAAAATATTAGTCACAGGCAGAGTGAAGCTACCTAATATGAACAGAGCTTTCTTTTCTGACCATTTCCTCTGACATTGGGGATCCCCACACTTGTTGCTCAATTTGGCAGCTGCAGGCAATGAGCAGAGGCACTCAGAAAGCTGTAGCTCTAGGGTGTCAGGAGCTGCTCTGTTCTGCTTGGAACTTTCCTCTTTGTGCTGAAAACCAATATGGATGACCAGGAGTGTTGTAATGGTCACTCTAAAGGAGAAGTTATAAAAGGTCCCAAAAACATGGAAAACTTGTGGGGAGATTAATTCTAATTTGGAGGTGATTTGGAATAAATTAGTTCTGTGCTTTTAAAGGGACAGAGAGTTGTGAATGTGAGTACCTGTGAATTGTCAGTAGAGCCAGTTAGTAGTCATCTGTCTCAAAGTCTCAGAGTTCATATTAGTGAGGGTTCTCTGGAAGAGCAGAACGTATGAATGAATCCCCCCTCTCCATATATGTATGGGATTTATTAGAATGGCTTACAGGCTGTGGTCTAATTAATCAAACAATGACTGGCTATGAACAGGACGTCCAAGAATCCAGAAGTTGCTTAGTTCAAAAGGCTGGATATGTCCAGCAGACTCACAAGGCTGGATATGTCCAGCAGACTCACAAGGCTGGATATCTCCAGCAGACTCTGGAATCCCAAAGAAGGAGAATCTAATGATGGTGAAGGAAAGAATTTGCTAGCAAGGCAAGGACAAACAGGCAAAGAGCGAAGTGTCTTTCCACGCCCTTCTATTGGTCACCAGCAGAAGGTAGGGCCCAGATTAAAGGTCTATCTTGCCACCGCAAGATATGATTTAAAGACACCTGTCTTCCTGCCCCAAGATCTGGATCAAAATTATGTCTTCCTACCTCAAAGGTCTGGACTAGAAGTGGCTTCACCCACTCAAATCAAGCAATAAATCTCTCACAGGTGTACCCTCCATTTCTGGATTGTAGTTCATTCCAGATGTAGCTAAGCTGACAAGAAAGGATGGCCATCACACAGTCTATTTCTAAAGCTTAACTTATGCTGGGTGGACATGGTTGTACATGTGTGTGCCTGCAGGCTGAGGCAAGAGGATCTCCTGGCCTAGGTAATGAGTTTCAAGTCATTTAATGAGTTTTTAAATGAGATGTTGGTTGTCTCAAACCTCCACCCCCCCAATAAAAATAAAAATCATAAGCTGGGGAGATGGCTCAGTGGGTAAAATATTTGTCTTGCAAATTTGAGGACTGGAGTTTGGTCTGCAGAACCCATGTGGCCTGCCTGTAATTCCGGCTTTAGAAGGTTGAATGGGATCTCCAGAGCAAGCTGGCTAATAAGACTAACCATAGTGGCAAGCTCTGGGTTTGATTGAGAGAGCCTGCCTCAATGAATAAGGTGGAAGAGCTTTGGAGGATGGTTCCTAATGTCAGCTTCAGGCCTCCACATACATGTGCACACATATGCACATGCATCCACACACTTGTGTGCCTACACACATGCAAACAAACACGAACACCACACACACACGGAAAAAAGGAAGCAATCATTCCTTTTTGGAGGATTAAATTTTACTTTCAAAATGGGGGATGGAAAGTGCTCATATTTCTTCAGGAATCTTTATTTGATCAGCAGCATAGACCAGTAGGATGTTCTATGAGTTGTGAAGAGAAATCAGACATTTGACAAGGACATAGGTTTCAAGTTCAAGGGTCAGAATTTGAGCATTGGAAATACAAAGATTTTTTTTCCTGATAAAAAAATCAGGCGTGGTGGTTCACACCTTCAATTCTAGCATCCAGGAGGCAGAAGTTGGCAGATCACTCTGAGTTCAAGACTAGCCTGGTCTACATTACAAGTTCCAGGCCAGCCAAGGCTACGTAGTGAGACCCTGTCTCAAAAAAAAAAAAAAAAAAATCTAAGTTCTAAACTAATTATTTGTAAGTGTAATTGAATGCCTGGAAAGGCAGAAGTTTAAGATTATGCTGCTTCATGACTTAAGTCGAGGCACCTACAGCTGATACTATTTTAAGTAAGGCTGGGGGTGGCAGATCATGTCTATAACCCTAGGATCTGGGAGGCAGAGGCAAGAGAGTCAGGAGCTCAAGGTTATCTTCAGCTGTGCAGAGAGTTTGAGATCAGCTGGGATTATAGGAGGCCCTGCCTCAACACACACACACACACACACACACACACACACACACACACACATACACACACACACATCCCATAGCAGAAAGAGAGAGAGAGAGAGAGAGAGAGAGAGAAATTGGAGCAGGAGTTCTTGTGATCTGGAATTGTAAACAAGGACCACTTCACCCATTGTTTTATGGGAGTGAGAGCTGCATCATGGCAACTGAACAAAACAGAACAACTTAGTAAACTTAAGCTGAGCCATGGACAGTAAGTAATGAAGACTTCTTAATTAAGGATTAGTTAATGACTCATCTCAGAAGCATGTGTTATGGGGTTGTGGCTAAGATGTGTTTCATTACTTTATTTTTATTTGAGTGAATGGAGGGTCCATATTTGTGAGGTGGTCAGAGGACAACTTATGGGGCTCAGTTCTCTCTTTCCATCATATGGTTCCTGGGAATGGGCTTAGCCTGTCAGGCCTAAGGGCAAGTGCCTTTACCCACTGAGTCCTCTCTCCTTGACTAAAGACTTTTACCTTTAATTTTTTCCCTTTATTTTTATTTTATGTGCATGGGCATTTTGGCTGGATGTATGTATGACCACATGTGTGCAGTGCCTAGGGACACTAGGAGAGAATGTCAGATCCCCCTGGAACTGCCATGTGGGTGCTGGGAATTGAACCCAGGCCCTGTGGAAGAGCAGCCAGTGTTCTTAACTGCTGAGCCATCTCTCCAATCCCAAGATTTTGTTTTTAATTGTATTTCCCCTACACACTGACAGGCTATAATCCAAAAAGAACAACAGCTCTGGAAAAAGAAAAACTGATATCTTTGAGTCTTTCAGGAGACCTGCCTGACTTCTGATTCATTTCCTTGCTTTACTGGAGTACTTTGTCCCTTCTTTTTTAGATTGCCCCCTTCTTCTCCTGTAGTTTAATGATGACTTCCTACATGAGATAAAGTTATGACCTTTATGCAAACATAAAATGAACACATCGTTGGGCTAGGCATGGTGGGAGCATGCCTGCAGTGCTGGAACTTGGGAAACTGAGGTAGCAGGATCAGAGGTTCAGAACTGGGTAAAGGAGGTGACTCAGTGGCTAAAGTGCTTGCTGCCAAGCCTGGTGATCTGAGTTCAACCTCCAGAATCTACATGGTGGAGGGAGAGAAAATTTGCTCTTAAAAGTTGTTCTGCTCTCTACGCATGAATCAGGCTGAGCATACAATGACAATCGCACACGTATGCACGTGCACGCGGACATACTACTACCAAATACTCCTAATAAGAGGCTTAATGACTACTTAGAAAAGTGAGGACACTCTACCCTTTACATATGACCTTCAGGCTCTTTTTGCTTTCTCTTGTGCATACCTCTCTCAGCTTAGCCTACCCATGGAGACTGAGTTGAGAACTTGGTTTGTGGCCATCTGTGTAGTAAATGACACGTTGCTTGGCATTTAGCACTCATTTCATAGGGGCAAGTTTGATCCCTTGCCTAAGTTCAACTTTCCATGTCACGGTGCCAGGAGAGAAGGGTGGCGCCTCTCCAGGTACTTACTGGAAGTCATGGGTGTGCAAGTGCTGGCTGGAAGGGGCGTGCTGGCCAGAAGTGTTGGCTCTGCACATTGTGTGCAGCCTGTGCTGGTGGTGACCTCGCTGCTCTTGGACCAGAAGGTATGGGTATTCTGTTTCCTACAGTAAATCTTTAACCATGCAAGAATCTGAGGCTACCAGCCACTGATAAATGACAAGCAAAGCATAAGTGACAGATGTTACCTTCTGCCCCTTGACCCAGACTCTTCACTGTAGACACTCAAGACTGCAGAGCTCTGGGGGCTTGGAAACTTTTAAGTTATACTTTATTTATTGTGTGTGTGTATGTGTGTGTGTGTGTGTGTGTGTGTGTACACCTTCTCACATTACAAGTTATAACCAGTAAGAGGAGGTCAGAGGACAACTTGCCAGAGTTGGTTCTTTCCCTTCCACACGTGGGTTCTGGGGAATCAAACTCAGGTCACCAGGTCCCGCTACAAACCGCCATATTGCCAGCTCCCTAATTTTTCTTTTTCTTTTCCTTTTCCTTTTTCTTCTAGAGAGTTCTCATCTATCCCAGGTTAGGTCTGTACTTGCTATGTATGTAGTTAAGGATGACTTTGAACCTGTGATCATCCTTCCTTTGCCCTCAATGGCCTGTTCCACACCATATAGTACCAACAGACCAGATTTGGAACAGTAAGGGTCCCAAATGACTGTAATTCCTCAACCAGTGATGTGGAATTACAGAAAGCTCAGGCTCAGCCACCTCCTGAAAAAGCAAGTCTAGGGCAGAGGTGGGATAGGATTCAATGAGAGCTTCCCTGTTGAGTTCTAGGGATGAGACAGAAGCAGATGTTCTTCACTGTGCACTTATGAAATACAAAAGTAGAGGGAACTGTATGCTGTCTTCCATGTCGAGCCCCCAGGAAAGCCCCAGGAAAGGAAACTGGGTAGATCTCAGATAAGACCTGAACTTCCTTAGTGCACTCCAGCAGAATCCAAAAAGCTGACACATTCAGTGTGCTAAGGAGCATCCCTGAGGTGGCCTGGAATAGTCTGTTAGCTCTGGGATATAAGCTCAGGGTTAAATGGTCAGAGGCAGGAGCATCATCAGGTTCTGGTTCCCTTGCTGTTCCTGCTGGGTATTGGCTTTCTCCTAAGGCTGGCTCTTCTCCTACTAGTAGTAAAAAATGATTTAATATCAATCGGTTCCTGGCCTCAACTACACCTGTTCAGAAAGAGAATTTCTCTCCTCTCAGTCATGGGAATATACTCATGGACTTCAATTTGGACCAGCATCTATCGTGCATTCACCCTGTAAGGACCACTGTGAGGAAGGAAATGTCATGAAGGCAAGGGTAGGCTAATGGTGAGGGTAGAGCTCTGCCTGTGGAGCTGGGAGGGAAGCAGGCGCTTCTATCAATCAACAACTGTGACCTTAGTAACCTGCGTGCTCAAGGAGGGGGCAAAATGGATCCTGGAACAGGGACCAATAGTGACAATTGTGCAGGAGGAGACAACCAAACTCCTAAAAAAGCTGCATGGACAGCAGTGACAGTCTGCTAAGTAGCAACTTTGTTGCAGCCAGCCAGAGACATCACAGCCAATGCTACCATAACAGAGGATTAAGTTCCCTACCCATGCCATCCCTGACACCTTTGTATTACCCCATGGAACTTAGCTACAACTCTGGACAGAGTGGGGCCCCCTGAGAAAAAAATCTAAACTCAAGTCTAGATTTCAGAATGGTGAGAATATGGAGAAGAAATTAAAACAGAAAATGCTGTGTTCCTTCTCCACAGTCTATGACCAGACCTCTGCTGTGTCAATTAGCCCTCCGATCTGCACGGATCAACTTCCAATGAGTATTATGTTCACAAGCTATGAAGAATGAGCCCCTCCTCATACATCTCTTAGAATCTTTCTTTCTCCCCCCTCCCCCCCCCCCCCCCCCCTCCCCCTCCCCCTCCCTCTTTCCCCCTTCTTCTTCTAGATTTATTTAATGTATATGGGGATCCTGTCACTGATAGGCCAGAAGAGGGCTTCAGATCCCATTACAGATGGTTGTGAGCCACCATGTGGTTGCTGAGAATTGAACTCATGACCTTTGGAAGAGCAGACAGTACTCCTAACCGTTGAGCCATCTCTCCAACCCAGTCTTTCTGGTTTTCGAGACTCACCCAGCAATGGCCTTTCCCCTGCACTTTGTTTTCATTCTTACTGCATGCATTTTTAGAAGACCGACATTTTGCCCTGATACATATTTAAAAAAACATTTCTTTTCTTTCAAGAAGGGTTTCTCTGTGTAGCCCTGACTATCTTGGGACTTGCTCTGTAGACCAGGCTGACCTCAAACTCACAGAGAATATGTTTTAATTTTTAATTTATTGTTGTTATTGAGATAGTGTCTCATGTAGCCAAGGCTTGTTTCAAACTTGCTATAATAGTTAAGGATGAGGTTAAAATTTTGATTCTCTTGCTCTAACCCCCCCTCCCCCCGAGTTCTGCAATTGCAGTGGTGTACCACAATGTTAGTTGTATGCAGTGCTGCAGAGTCAGCTTAGTAGTTTGTGTACTTCAGGTACTCCACCAATGCAGTTACATCTTCGTCCCCAGTTTCCATGTTTGCTTACAGTCTTAAGTTTTTAAAAGGGGGGGGTGGGGTGGGTGATGGTGCTGAAGAGATGGCTCAGTGGTTAAGAGCACTGGCTGCTCTTCCAGAGGTCCTGAATTCAATTCATGGCAACCACATGGTGGCTCACAACCATCTGTAATGGAATTCAATTTCTTCTTCTGGTGTACCTGAAAACAGCACTCACACATATAAAATAAATAAATAAATAATTTTTGAAAAAAGATTTATTTTATTTTTAATTGTGTGTGTATGTGTGTGTGTGTGTGTGTGTGTGTGTGTGTGTGTACATACAGGTGCCCAGAGAGGCCAGAAGAGGGCCTTGGATCTCCTGGAGCTGGAGTTAACAGGCAGTTGTGAGTGAGGAGAGGTGGGTGCTGGGAACTGAACTCAGGTCCTCTGGAAGAGCAGGAATCACTCTTAACTGTTGAACCATCTCTCCTGATATTAAAAAATATTGTGTGCATTTGATACTAAAATACTGTGGAGCTGGGAGATGGCTCAGGAGTTAAGAGTGCTCTTGCAAAGAGCTGAAGTTCAGCTTCAAGCACCCACATCAGGTAGTGCACAGCTGCCTGTAACTCCAGCTCCAACCAATCAGATGGCCTCCTCTGGCTTCCGTGGGTACTGCACTCACATATACACATATGCACTCACATATATACATATACAGATGTGCACATAATATGAACATTAAAATAAAATCTAAAAAATATATTGTGGTCAGAATGTGATATCTGAGAGCTTTCTGGAAAATACTCATTTTTTAAAAAAGTAAAAAAGCAACAGCAAAGTGAATTAATAATTCTGGAAGCATCTTGTAGATTGTCCTTCTGTGTAAGAGTCTGTGACAACTATTCTTGTTTGTCAACGTTACCACATCTGGAAGGAACAAAAAGAAAAGTGTACACCTGTAAGGGAATTTTTCTTAATTAAATCATTTAAAGTGGAAAAGACCGAAAGACCCATTTTTTTTTTTTTTTAATGGTTTTTCGAGACAGGGTTTCTCTGTATAGCCCTGGCTGTCCTGGAACTCACTCTGTAGACCAGGCTGGTCTTGAACTCAGAGATCCACCTGCCTCTGCCTCCCGAGTGCTGGGATTAAAGGGTGCGCCAAGGTGGGAAGAACCACTCTTAATCTGGGCCACACCTCCTATAAATGACATGGAAGAAGGAAGCTTACTTTCTTTTGCCTGCTTGCCCTCTTGCTGGCAAGTCATTTCTTCACTGGGATTAGAGCCTACTTCTTCAGGATTCTGACATACTGAAGAGCAGCTGAGACATCCAGACTTATGCACTGATTGGATTCTTGGACTTTTTGTTGGTAGACAGCTATTGTTGGACTAGCTGGACCATAGCCTGTAAGTCACTCTAATAAGTCACGTGCGTGCGTGTGTGTGTGTGTGTGTGTGTGTGTGTGTGTGTGTGTGTGTTCAATCAGATCTCTTCCTCTAGATAACTCTGATTAATACAGAACCCAAAAGAGAAAGTGTTTCAAAGAAAAGGGAGAAAACAAATGGGAGTGAGGAGGAGGAGGAGGAGGAGGAGGAGGAGGAGGAGGAGGAGGAGGAGGAAGAGAATGAGGAAGATGAAGAGGAGGAGAGATATATTACAGTCTTGCTTTAGACAGTTTAGTCTCATGGTCTCTCACCTCAAGCTCTGTGTTTTCAGGGGTTATTTGTAAATATGTTTTGAGTCCAAGTATTATTTCTGGGAGCAAGGAGCTGGGAGGAAGAACCAGATCCAGTCTTTACTTATGTCCTTAAGAGTCAGGAGAAAGAGCAGAAGGTAATATGGTACTGGCCTCAAACTCACAGAGATACATCTGCCTCTGCCTTCAGAGTGCTGGGATCAAATGTGTGTACCTCCACCACCCAGCTTAGATTTCATTTTTAAGTGTGTGAGTGTGTATGTGTGTGTATGTGTGTACATACATATGTGTACATATGTGTATGTGAGTGTAGATGCCCAGAAGACAGTGTCAGAGCTGCTGGAACTGAGGTACTGGACAGTATGAACGGTCTAATAATGTTGATGTGTTTAACTTTTCACAGTGAAACAAAGCTACAATGGCTAAAAATAACACATAATGTGTTATTTTTAACAGAGAGATGGTCACCTTCCATAGATAAAGGAGCTTGCAATGCAAGCCTGATGCTCTTAGTTTGCTTCCTGAAACCTGGAACCCACACAACAGTGGAAGGATAGAGCTGACTCCACATGCTCACCGGGGCATGTGCACACCCCTATCATAGAAATAATTTTTTAACTTGAGCCTTCTAGAAGAGTAGCATGTGCTCTTAATCACTGAGCAATCTCTCCACTCCATGAGTGCTATCTTAAAAAAATCATATAATTATTACCAGGCTTTAGTGACATGTTGAGGCCATTATTGATATTTATTTCAATGCCATAAGTATAGATTTGTTTTGATACATATGCTGGACACTTGGTCCCCAGGATAGGTGTATTGAGGTGGTGAGATAGCTAAGAGGTGGGAGGTGATTAGGGTCATGAGGCCCTAACGTTGAAAGTGCCGGATGCCTCTCTCAAGAATTAGTTGCTATGGAGTAAGTCTCATCCATGTGCTAATTCACATGTGGCTGATTCCTTTCCTTTTATCTTCTGTGTTGTGATGCACCCAGGACAATTCTTCAGAGAGTAGGAATTGGGCTGGATACATGAGACAAATAAACTTGTTTACTCTGTAAGTCATGCAGCTCAGGTATTTTGTTATGGAAATACAGAATAGGTAGGCATGAGGCTCGTGTGTACTAATCACCTTTCTAGAACACAAAAATCTTGACTCCTAACGTTGATGTAAGTTAGTAAGCGTGAACATTACAGAAGTATCCCCATTTTCATCCTTTTTTTTCAAAACGAGTTTGAAAGCATCATCCTCCTTTTGACAAGCTAGAAAGTGTCCTTCATACAGCGAAGATTCAAACTCCATTTTGTTGTGTCCTGGAACACGTTTCTGAAAGAATATGAGATCACTTTTTATGTCATCAATATTTTCAGGTGGATCCATTTCCTGTGGAGAAAACACAAGACACATAATTTTTAAGGATATAAACAACAGGGGCGGGAGCAATGGCTTGGTGGTTAGGAGTGCTTGCTGTTCTGCTCTCAGGGGTCTGGGATTTGGCTCCCAGTATCCACATGGGGGGAGCTCACAAATGCCTGAACTCCAGCACCAGGGGATCTGCCGCTTCCCTCTGACCTCTGAAGAAACACACACACACACACACACACACACACACACACACACACGAAGTGAAATAATTTTTAAAAGAGGATATTAACAAAGTGAATATGTATGGTTTATTTAGAAGTGTATTACCAAACAAACCTAAAGCAGTTTTAATTTTTTCAAAAGTTAAGAAAAAAACCTCTGAATATAGAATAATATGAGTACTGACCACCTTTCTTTAATTCATAATTTATACACACACACACACACACATACACACACTGTCGCTGTCTTCGGACACATCAGAAGAGGGTATCAGATCCCATTACAGATGGTTGTGAACCACCATGTGGTTGCTGGGATTTGAACTCAGGTCCTATGGAAGAGCAGCTGATGCTCTTAACTGCTGAGCCATCTCTCCAGCCCACACTTTAACTCTTAAAACTTCCTCTTTTCCCATCTATTCTGACCTTTTCCATCCTGGAACGCTCTTCCATATGCAGGCCTCCTGATTCCCTTATGCCTAGAGAGCTTCCTTCTGTTCACTTCCACCAAGTAGACTCTTTGTCTGCTAGTGATGAAGTAAAGTCCTAGCGAAGAGAGCCACCTCTTTGGGCTAATTCCTGTTCTTGTCTTCCTCAGTTGTCCATAGCTGAAAACACTGATGACCTCCTCCTTATGCTCAATAACTCTTAGCGAGATGCAGGAGGTGTCAAGAAGCTCAGCTTCTTTCTGTGGATCCTGGAACTAAACTGTAGTGTGATTAAACTCAGTAGCTGTGCTACGGCTGAGTCTTGGGTTTCCCAATAGCCCAGCTGTACTGACTCCCCTGATTCTGCCTTTCTGCCAAGCGTGACAGTGCACAGAATTCTCTCCTTTTTGCTCTGAGTGTAGTCCCTTTGGCTGGGTCCTCCTGCCCAGAAAGACCAAGTGCTGGTTCTTCTCTCTTTTGTATAGACACCAGGGTCTATCAGGATTAGGTGTCTGGAGGCTGTAGTTCCTCATACTGGGCCTGTAACTGCTAGGAGTGCCTGACTTTTCCTATTCTTACATCTTGTCTACCTTTTCAGGGTATGTTAGAAAATGCGGGCACTGCCAGAGGTTCTTCCACGTTAATCAAAGAACTAATGTTTTGCAGTTAATTTTGACTTCATGGTAGCAAAGATTACCATGATCCTACAGACTAATAGAGAAATCTCTAGAATTGAAAAACAATCCCTAAGATACATAGAAGACTCTGAGGGGGGGCTTTCGACTGAATTAGTTTTAGAAATGATAGTCATAGTTCTTGGCCATTGTCCTTTATGAACAAGTATGGCCTCCAGTCGATGGTTGTGTTAAGTACTCTCTCACTAGCATCTGCTTCTGATACTGGTGCCTGCTAAACCACAACTTAGGGAGAGACTGTAAGCTGCAGGAGTTGATCTAGGACCAAGTTTAAGCTCATAGTCTAGCTGAGAACTAATCCTTAGCTATGAAGTCCTACTGCTACAGCAGGAGATGCAGTTGGGTCTTATCCGAACCCTGTCTATGGCCACAGTGGCTAAGATCTGTATTAGTGGAAGACCCAGAGCATGAGACCGGGCACAGTGACAGATACCTGTAATCCTAGCACATGGAATTAGAGATGGAAGGGTTAAAAGTTCAAGGTCACCCTCAACTATACACTGAGTATAAGGCCAGTCTAGGATACAGGAAACCCTTTCTGAAAAGAAAACACTCAGAGATCACTTCCTCTCTGACAAGCTCAGAGACAAAAATTAAACAACCAAGTATCATCACACTAGGCCAAAGGGCTTGACAATTCCCCACTACCATCAATTTCAGTGGATGTCTCCGCTCTTCCAGTTCTAGATAAAAGGTTGGTCTGAAGATCCCTGGATTGTATCATTTTGTCCATTAATATGACTAAGACCCAAATGAAGCTGAATCTTACCTCAAAGGAAATGGTTTTGTTCTTACAGGAGAGGGTAGACATTCTTTTGTCCTTCACAGAGAGGGTTACAGCCAGCCCTCTCACTTCACTATCTTTATACATGTATATTATCAGCCTTGTCTTGGGTCCATTGACTGAAACAGATATTAACAAGTGTTAACACTAATTACAATAGTTTTCCCCCAAATTAGTATCTATAGAAATTTAGCCAAAGGCTAGATCCCCCTTAATAGTCCGATCACTACCCTGCACTCAATTTTGGCCAGACAGTTGATAGACATGATGTCCAGCTGGCCAGACACCCCTTAAAGCACGCTTACAAGGTGTTATAAAACATCAGTAGGCAACATGAGTGTGCAAAAAATATTCTGAGTGGGGGCTGGGGAGATGGCTTAGTGGTTAGGAGCACTGACTGCTCTTCCAGAGGACCTGAGTTCAGTTTTGAGCACCCACATGGTGGCTCATAATTGTCTGTAATTTCACACAGACATACATGCAGGCAAAATGCCAATGTACATAAAAAAATATTCTGAGTGTGTTAAAGACACTCTGATATTTTTTTTTTTTTGAGTGTGTTAAAGATTTCATGAACCATGCTGGGTGTGGATGCAGATGCCTTTATTTCCATGACTGGGGAGGCAAGGGTAGGTGGATCTCTGAATTTTAGGTCTGTCTGGTCTATAGAGTTCTAAGCCTGCCAGGGATACATAGTGAGATCCTATCCCAAAACATAAACAAAACCAACCCTCAAACAGAACATTATTCTGAATCTAAAGACTATGGTTAACTATTGAATGTTCGACAGAATTTTTTTTTTTTTTTTGGTTTTCCGAGATGTTCAACAGAATATTAAAAACCTATTTGCTGAGGTAAAACTCTTAGGATGGGATTTTCTTTTTCAAAAATGTGCATTCAATCAGGCCTGGAGCTGTGTGGCTTGGAATTTATACCTTGAGACACAGAGGTGCTTTTGTGTTCTGGTGGAAGACAGGTTCATTTGAAATGCTTCCGTTTTGCTTTTCATTTTGAGTTCTGATGGTGTCAGCAGTATGTTTAGCTATAACCAACGGGGCATCTGACTTGACAAGATTCTTCCTCAGAGGATACAATTAAAATAAAGGAACTAGTGATACACATGTAGACTTCGAGTGACATGGCCTCTGCCAGAGTCTTTATTGGACCCAACTCCTCCCTCCAACTAAAAATATGGGTGCTCTCTAAAGTGACACTATATTTACTACTGTGACTTTCCATTTAAGGATGGGGTCAAAGACTGCATTGTTTGAAAGTGTAGGCAGTAAGGAGAAAGAATAGTGACTGGCCATCTCTGTGTTTATAAATAAGTAGGGGAAAAGTACCAATTCGATCAATATCAGTCATATCCTCGAACACAGGCTTTCTTTTGTCCACGAAGAGAACTTGGTCATTTATATTCCGCATTACTGTGGTTGTACCTTCAATTCTGCCAAAGTGGTCAGATTCCAGGTCTCCTATAATATACATTGAATCATTAATGGTTAAGTTTTGTTTTGTTTTTTTCAGATCAACAAATAGACCTAGTTAGTACTGACTGCTCTCCAGAGTCAGTCCAAACCTCTAGATGCGGCAATGAGCAAGCTGACTGCTGTATTGATCTGCTTCTAAGACACACCGTGTTTCCTGTTTGTGCTCAGAACTACTTTCCTGCCAAAGGCTCGACTGCCTCACGGTCTTATTAGCCTCCTACTGTTTTTGTTTTCTTACACTTTTTTTCTTATGCTGTCCGTGTTCTCAGACCTCACGAAGCCCTCTCATCTCCTGCCCCTGGGAACTTTCCCCTTATTCATCTCCTTCCTGCCCTTCTCTTCTAACTGCACCTTCCACTTCATTATGGGGTCGTTAGTACCGTGAATCCTTAACTTGCTTATGCAGATGTGAGAACTGTCCCATCACAGGCTCACTGGTAGGCAGTACTTGGTTTTCCAGTTAAACGCTGTCTCTCAGTCCACAGCTATAGCTTCAAGTCTTGCTGCTCTCTGGATCTTTACACCACCATTTCCACTTCAGGGAATTCTCTCTCTCCCTCCCCCGCCCCTCCATCTCCGTCTTCTCCTTCCCTCTCCTGACTCCGCCCCTATCTCTTTTCTTTTTTGAGACAGGGCTTCTCTGTGTAGTCTTGGCTGTCCTGGACCTTGCTCTGTAGACCAAGCTGGCTTCAAACTTGGAGATCTGCCTGCCTCTGCCTCCTAAGTGGGCTCAAAGGTGTGCACCACCACACCAGGCCAGTTCTTTTCCTCGACTAAAGAAAAATACCAGAAAGTGTCCCAGTGTCCAAGGCAGAGCCTACTTGTACTCCGTGTAATGGATTGAAGCTTTGATTTGCCAACTCTTCCTTCTCTGTTGTCAACTTGGATTTTCTGCTTCCTAGCTTTTATCCTGAACAAGTAGTTCAGACACATTGTGCTAACACTGTTGCCTAAGAATGCTGCACACTTGTGATCCTGGCACTCAGGATGCTGAGGCAGGAGGATCATAAGGTTGAGGCCAGTTCAGGTAATATAGTGAGTTCTGGGCCGGTCTACTGAACCAGTGTCCAACCAAACCGAACAACTGAGATCTCTAAGCATCCTACAAGGGACCTGGAAACAAGGTCATAGGAATGGAAACAACCTGCAAGTGTGCCAGCTGAGAAATTATAGGTTTATCATGCTCTCACCATAGGAATTTAATATAACTGTAATTATCAACTACCCAGGAAACAACCCTATAGACAGCTTCTCCCAGCTGACAATAGGTGTATTTCAAGTGCCTTCTAATTTGCAAAGAAAGAAAAATAAATTTATACTTTACCATTATCTTCAGCTAAAGGGAGGGAAAGAGAAACACAATACATTAAATTATACAGTTTGACTCAACATGGCCCTTCTCTTGCCCTTCTGCAACTCTATTCTTCCTTCCACTCCCCTCCCCCAACTCTTTCTGTAGACAGGGTCATATTATATAGCTCTGGCTGACCTGGAACTCAGTCTGTAGACTAGACTGGCCCTAGGCGTACAGAGCCCACCTGCCTCTGCCTCCTGAAGTGCTGGGATTGAAGGTGTGGTACCTGGTCCCCACTCCTCACTCCTTAACCTCTGTGTAGTGCTGATGGGCTCTTTTGGCCTCCAGTAGGAATATCAGATTTGATAAGCATTCAAGAGCCCATAAAGCGAAGCTTATTCTGTGCTTAGATATGTTAGGGATAAAACTGAAATTCAGGGCTGGAGAGATGGCTCAGCAGTTAAGAGCACTGTCCGCTCTTCCAGAGGACTCAGGTTTTGATTCCCAGCACCCACATGTCAGTTCACACATTCAGTTCTATGGGATCCAGTGTCCTCTTCTGCATGTGGTACACAGACATACATGCAGAAGAAACATATACATACAATATAATAATAATAATATAGTAATAATAATACAAAGATTTAACTCCAGGATTTATAAATCTCAATACATAGCTAAAGTATTTTTTAATAAAGCAGCAAGCTTCTCTTTTAAATTTATTGTTTAAATGGAAAAGCATCTAAAGACTTTTTCAGGAAGCTTCCAAAGAAAGCTGAACTTTCAGTGAAGTCAAATCCCCCATGGAAACTTAATTAGAAGAATCTCCATCCCTCTCTCCCTTCCTCCCTTCCTTCCTCCCTCTCTCTCTGGTCAAGTATATTCACATGAATGGTATACATAGAACTCTAGGTCTAGAATATCATGACTAGCATTTCTTTTGGGAAGCAAGGTTTCCTCAATGGTACATTTTCATGGGATCTTCATGATGGGTCCCAGGCACCATCTTGGTGAGCTGCTGCCAGAGTGCCACCCCTGAGGTGGGACAAGACACTGGGACCTCTGGAACCTTATGGTTATTTTTAGAGAGAGGACATTAACATTGCAGTAGAATTTGATGACAAACAGGAGCCTATGCTCACTTTATGATTTCTTTTCTTGTTGAAAATCTGTATCTGAGCCCTGCATTTGTCTTACTGGTTTAGACTTACGTATAAAGTAAAGTGTGTTGTCAATAAACATCATTTCCTTGAAGTTGATGCAAGAGCCTTCTTCTGGTACAGCAGCCATGATTCCTAGTGAAAGCAAAGAGTCACCTATGAAGAGGCAAAGACTGCTCTTTGTACACATAAAATGAACAAACCTCTTACCTTCTTTTTTTTAATAAAGAGATTTTTGTTTATGTATTTGGTAGTTTGTTTATATGTATGTCTGTGCATCACATACAGTTCCTATGGAGTCCAGAAGATGGCGATGGAGCCAGCCACCATGTGGGTGCTGGATGCTGAACTCCAGACCCCTGGAAGAGTAGCCAGTGCTCATAACTGCTGAGCCATTATCTCTCCAGCTCTTAACGCTACCTTCTAAACCTCCACATGTAAATGTCATTTCTCATCCAGTATGCTGATGACTACGGTGGTGTTTAATAAATGTGAAGCACCACTCGTGTTTAAATTCTTTCACAAATCATTAGCTATTTGGAATCAGGAGAATGCTGAATCATTAAACAATATTTTAAAGGGTGACTGTATGGCTCACTCTGGAGTTATTAGTTTTGTGTCCCCTGAGGACACTAGAAATATACTCTTAAATGGGAACCAGTTCTGTCTAAACTTACAACCCAGTGGCTTCCTGTAGATGAGATTCCGAAGGTTCTGGACTTCACTGGTAAAGGAGAGGAGGTGATAGAAAGTGGTACTTCCACTTGGCGTTTGGGGCAGGGTGGGAGAAGGCTGAAGGGCTCTGGCATTTGGTGGGTTCTCTCCCCAGGCAGCAGCAGCTTTTGGTCTGAAACCTGGGTTGCCTATGTTTGTGTATGAGTAATACATAAATATGATATTTCTGCAAACACAAATAATATAGGCTTGGAAAAATTCAAACTCTTGCATTTGCTTTTTGCCTTTCCCTCCCCTACTCTACACTTACACACGTGTAGCCTTTCCGAATTTTGTCATGGAATTGTCATGGAGATCAATGTATGAGAAAGTTGTGACTTTGGGGAGAAAACACACGTGTTTATTCTCATCTATTTCTAAGCTGAAATGTAGCACCCCTCCTTGTGTTATAGGGGAAATAAACACAGTGTTTGCAGTAGTACCCACGACCCTGCCACTGATAGAAATGATTCCTTATCACCAGGCTACGGTCGCTACCAGAGTCCTGAAATACCATTCAAGTCCTTTATTACGTTGAAATTACCCTGATAGATCTTGTTGCTTAATGTATTAAGAAGGAACAAAAAACACTACATAAAATTGTTAAAGTATTTTTTGACAGCTCTTGTGAGGTTGAGACAGAAGGACCAGGAGTTCAAGGCTATCTAAGATGTTTGCTATAACATCAGCCTCCTCAGCTGTTAATAACTATTCTTATTTAATGAGTTTCCTGCATTTCGGCCTAGATGAGAGCAGCAGCCTCAGGTCTCCTTGCTCACTCCCCGCGGTCACTGGCAGGTTCTCTTGATCCCTTTCTCGCCTAAAGATATACAGAAGCAGCATCTATGTTTCCCTGTACCCTGAACTCCGGGTCCACTGAAGAAGGACAAAGTTACCTTCTATCTTGTTTACTACCTTTTCTCTTATGAGACAGGTCCTGTTATACACCCTACGGTGGTCTTGGAATCCCAATCATTCTGTCTCAGCCACTTGAAGGTTGGAATTGTAAGTGTATACCAGCACAGCCTTGCGCACCACCACATCCGTATCTGACTCTGGGTCCACTCTTTCCCTTAAAGTAATTCACTTCCCTTTAACACCTCCTGCAAGCCTGTTTCTACTTCCTCTCTGGCTTCTGGAGCTCAGGTGCCTGTGTGTGTTGCTAATCTTCCGTAGCCTTTGCTCCTGGTAATCTGTTAATTGCAGGTCTTATTTCAGCAGACTCAAACATGGTACCCTCAGGAGAAAACTTCAAACTTCTCCTACGCCACAGCTATGTTCCAGAGAATTAGCTGGTGTCTCCTGCCAAGAAGCCACTTAATGGATGGAGTACCCACGGTGGTGACTGAGTCAAAACTCTTAATTGTTTTTTATGGTTAGTTACCAAGACTGGTGCTGAGACTTGGTCTCTACGTGTCAGCGCCGGAGGAGCGGCCTAGATGTTTGGATAACTAGAGTGGAGCCCACAGGGAAGGATGGACCACTGCCTTTTCTCTCTCCAGCACTTAAAATTTATTCTCTCTCTCTCTCTCTCTCTCTCTCTCTCTCTCTCTGTCTTTGGATCCCCTGGAGCCCTAGTTACAAATGGATACAGACCATCAGTATTTATTAGTTTTAAGTTTCCCCACTTCTCTGTCTCTGTCTCTCTCCATCTCTCCATCTTTCTCTTTATCGCTGTCTCTGTCTCTCTGTCTCTCTGTCTGTCTCTGTCTCTGTCTCTGTCTCTCTCTCTGTCTGTGTGTGTGTGTGTGCATGTGTGAATGTGCATGTGTGAATTCCCTGGAGCTCTGGTCACAGACATGGGTGCTGGGAACTGAACTCAGGTCCTCTGTAAGATCAGTACTCACTTTTAACTACTGAGCCATCTCTCCAGCCCCAAAAGAGTTCCTATAGCAAGCTCATCTGTTTGTGTTTCTTTTCTAGGTGCCTGATTGTCTTTGTTCTTTCCACCAGGAGTTGAAGCACTAAAAGGCCCTTACAAGATGTGGCTACTAATCTTAGACTTTTCAGCTGTTGAACTGCAAGACACAAATAAACCGTGTGTGTGTTGGGGGGGGGGTCTGGCTTTAGGTATTCTTTATAGCTATAGAAAACTGACCAAAACAATATTATTTAGGAGATATCTATAAATCTGTACTCTTAAATTTTTTTTTAGCACAATCCGAGGCCAAGTAGTTTCAGTAGAAGAAGGAAATTAAACCTCAGTTGAAAAACTCAATTTTAGTTAAAGCTAGAACCTAAAGTATTTGTTACTTGGTTGATGTAATCAGTTTAATCTAGGTTCAAGTGTGAATAGTTATTAAATATATTTTATATTCTAGTCAATACATGGGTAAATGAACTGAATTGCAGTTTTCAAAAGAAGTACAGATGGCTAACAAGTATAGGGAAAGAATATTCTGACGCCTTTAGGCACCAGAGAAATATAAATTAAGAATACATTGAGGTGCTGGAGAGATGGCTCAGTCATAAAGAGCACGTACTGCTCTTGCAGAGGATCTAAGTTTAGTTCCCTGAACTCACATTAGTTCACAATTGCCTGTAACTCCAGCTCCAGGTGATCCCATGTCTCTGGCCTCCATGGGAACTCTCTGGCCTCCATGGGAACTTACACTCACGTGCACATACCCCTACACAGATGCACGCACACACACGTGATTTAAAATAATAAAAACTAAATCTCATAAAAGCTATATTGAGTTTCTATTTCACCCCCATCTGAATACCAATGATCAAGAAAACAAAAACAAAACAAAACAAAAACAAAACAACAACAAAAACAAAACAACAACAAAAACAAGACAGAAGAGAAATTCCTAACAACTGTTAGTGAGGATGTAGGGGAGAGGAGCCCTTCTACATTCCTGTTAGAAATGTAACTTAGTCTAACCTCTGTGGAAGTCAAAACGGATGTATCTCATATTAGAACTGTCATATTAAGCTGCTATGTCACTCCTGGGTATATACCTAAAAAAAAATCCAAGTCACGCACAGTAGGGATCAAGCACACACAGTAGGGATACCTGCATGTTTGCATTACTCATGCCACTTTTCATAAGGACCAAGTTATAGAATCAGCCTTGTTGACCATCAGTGAGTGGATAAAGATGTAGGATATTTACACAACAGAGTATTATTCAGCCATAAAAAGGAGGAATTACATTAGAGATAGAACAATGGCTGAAATTGGAAGTCACTGTCTTAAGTGAAGTAAGCCAGACTCAGAATGACAAACATATATTTTCTCAGATGTAGAGTCTAGATTTTTTTAAAAAAAATATGAGTGTAGAAGGAAGACTTTAGGAGGAGGAGTGAAGGGTGGGGCTCTATTGGTTCATCATTAGTGAGATAACAGCTAGTGTTGTCTTCTCTACTTTAATATACACAATGTGCAGCAAACACAAGGGACAAAAATTGGATTTTAAAATGACTAGTATTTACTGTAGTGAGTATTTAGTTAGTTATTAGGTGAATGACCTTAGAGAAGGATTCAGTTACCCTAAAAATACACTCCTATGTGTGGAGAGATGGCTCAGTGGTTAAGAGCACTGGCTGCTCTTCAAGAAGACCCAGGTCCATTCTCAGCTCCCACATGGTAGTTCACAACCATCTGTAACTCCAGTTCCAGGGGACTTGGTGCCTCTTGTGGACTCCACAGGCAGCAGGCGTACATGCAGGCAAAATATCCATACATATGAAATAAATTATTCATTAACTACTCCTAGGGGCTGGAGAGATGGCTCGGCGGTTAAGAGCACTGACTGCTCTTCTAGAGGTCCTGAGTTCAAATCCTAACAACCACATGGTGGCTCACAACCATCTGTAATGAGATCTGATGCCCTCTTCTGGTGCATCTGAAGACAGCTACAGTGTACTTACATAAAAAATAAATAAATAAATTTGGGGCCAGAGCAAGCAGGGCTGGAGCAAGAAGGAAAAAGAAAAAAAAATTAACTACTCCTAGATGGGCCTGGTGGTACACATCTGCAATCCCACCATTGAGAAGCCAAAGCTCATGAATTAGAAAGGAGCCTCCCTGGGCTACATAGTGGGACCCTGTCACAAAAAAAACAAAAACAAAACCAAAAACAACCAACCAACCAAACAAAAACCCCTAGAGGTTAGGGATGTGGCTCAGTGTTTGAGAGCTTCGATGGTATGCACAAGGCTCTGTGTAACCCTTTAAAAATTGGAATTACAACAGAGAAAGAAACAAAACACTCTTTCCCACAATTCTTGAACTTGTTTATCATTTAATTCCTCTCTAATACGAGTCAGTTGTGGGTTTAGAAGCCGAACAAAACTAAGCTCCCATCGTCCAGTGACTCAGATGCCTGTGGGCAAGACAAAGCTTGACAGATGCTGTAGGACCTGGTTTGTGCTGTTGATGGAGAAGGTTTCACAGTGATGTCACTCAGTGCAGCATGAGCAGAGGACAGCCTCATCAAGCACAGGGGAGGGCTAGTGATCCGGGAGGAGGGCTAGGGAGCAGGGAGTCTGGGGGACCAAGGCTTAAGGCTTCACCATTCACACAAGACCTAAGTGTAGTCACAGCTCTCAGAATGGGATGTACTTCTGAAGACTCCACGTGCTTTCAGGATTATTTTGTTCTTTGGTAATAAATGTAATGGTGTAATAAAGGCACTCTTCTCGGGTGCACATGTTGACAGCCACCAGTGTGAATGCATACCTCCTTTCCACCCACTTCTCAGCATTATTAACCACGCTTTGAAAAGTTCCTTCTCGTGCCTTATCATGGTGGCACTTTGGTCACCTTAGTAATGTATTCTTGTGTCTCCCTTTGTATACCTATAGATTGTTCATATAACAAATAGTAACAAGGATCCTTAATACCTTGGTAACATTGTTATCAGATAAGAAAATATTTAAACCTGGGTGTGTTCGTGTGCCCAGTAATCACATTGGGTAGGTAAAGGCCAGAGGATCAAGGTGGAGGCAGGAGGTTCATGGCTATTCAGCTACACAGTGAATTGGAGTCCAGTATGGGTTTTATGAGACCCTGTCTCAAAAAGGCAAAAAGAAATTAAAGCAAGTATGACGTCAATAGTATTATGTAGCTGGGGAGAAGGTTCTGGGTATTTGCCATCCATATCTGGAGACCTGAATCCAATTCCCAGACCCCACATAAAGGTAGAAAGAACCAACTCCACAAAAGTTGTGCTCTGACTCCCACACACCTGTTTCACGCACACGCACACGCTGTGATAAAATAATGCTTTAATAATAGCGTTATAATCCAGTCTGATGGCATAGGTCTGTAACACCAGTTACAAGGGCAGATGAGACAGGATGGCTGCTTGGGTAACTCAGAGTGAGTTCAAGGTCAGCTTAGGTAACTCAGTTCCTGTCCCCAAATTTAAAAAAAAAAGTTAAAAAATGGGGAGAGAGGTTAGAGCTAGGGCTCAGTGAGAGAGCTTCTGAGATACGTAAGCAATGGTTTAACTTACTCAGTAGTGATGGAGGCAGATGATCCCACCAGGGCACCATCTTCTACCTGTCAATAGTGCTAACAGTTTGCAATCCCCTTGGCCTAGCAGCTCTGAAATTATGCCACTCTAGACCAAGTGTTTAATTTGAAAATAATCCTATTATTTTATTTTACTTATAAAGTTAAAACCATTGTTTTCTTATTACATTATTTAGATTTTGCCTAAAAATAATTTAGAGGACCTTGCCATATAGTTCCTTTGATAAAAACCAGGGAAGGAGAGCCAGGTAATAGATCTTGTTTATGCAAGCTTGATCTCTTTGGGAAGGAGACAAGCAGGTTAAATTTGAGTTTTTAAAATTCACCTGGGTCATAACGCAGCCAATACATTCTATTTGGGGGACAGTCCTCTAAAACCAAGTGAAAGAAAGAAAAGAAGGGAAGCCTAAAAACACATTAATCAAGATATAAGACTTTCTCAAATACTCTCCTTGCTGGAGGGATGGCTCAGAGGTTAAGAGCACTGACTGCTCTTCTAGAGGTCCTGAGTTCAATTCCCAGCAACCACATGGTGGCTCACAACCATCTGTAATGGGGTCTGATGCTCTCTTCTGGTGTGTGTGAAGACAGCGACAGTGTATTTACAAACATAAAATAAGTAAATAAACCTAAAAAATAAAAAGAAAGAAAGAAAAGAAAAATGAAAGAGAAGAAATGCTCCTCTTATTTCCTAATTCACTTTGTTTTATGTTTCATTGTGGAGTTTTCTCTTACTGTGTCCCTACTCCTGCTAGCTCTCAGTGCATCGTGCCGAGTCCAATCTTCCTTTTTCTTACTCCGCTTCACATTTCTTTCTCTGATTCGTCTCACACATGTTTCTTTGCTTTCTCAATTCTAATCGATGAAACACAGTTCCCAGTGGGTAAGAATGCCTTGAACATTTTATCTAGCAACCTCTCGAACATGTGTGTGTGTAAATGTTCATGCATGCACATGTACGTGCATGTGTGTCTGTGAGTGTGCCCACACGTATATGTCAGAGGACAATTTTGGGTATTATTCATTAAGTACCATCATCCTTTTAAAAAGTAAAAAAAAAAAAAAATTGTGTGTGTGTGTGTGTATCTACATGTGTAAGGTCAGAGGACAACTTGCAGAAGTAGGTTCCGGGGCCAGACATGGTGGCAAACATTCTTATCCTCTGAGCCATCTTGCTGGCTACACCCTATCTTTTGAGACAGGACCTCTCAGTGTCCTGGAACTTGCCTGCTGGCTGGACGGGATGGTCAGCAAGCTCCAAGGGTCCACCCATTTCTTTCTTCTTAGGTCTGGGAGTGTGAACTCTCTGCACAGCTTAGCTTGTTTGCTTTTTAAGCTTGTGTTCTGGAGACTGAATGCAGGCCCTTGAGTACTTTTCCAGCCCTGTCATCTCTGCAGTCTTCACCTAATGTTCTCATAAAGAGCCTCCCAGGAATAGATAGGAAAAAGTAAGTCTTCAAACTCCAGAAGTTGTAGTCTAAGCCTTTGAAAAGTAGCTCACAGAGAGGAGATGACAGACTATCCGTATGAAAATTAGGTCACATGAGTTCCAATTTTGCCTGGAGCAAGTTACTTCATTTCAGGGGGTCTTAGTTTCCTCATTTGAAAAACAAGGAAGCTGGTGTCAAACTTTTACGTTTTTTTCCAGCCCCAGCATTCTGCAATTCTAAGCTATAGTTAAAGCTGCCAGGAAAGAGCCATTTATATGGGGCCAATGAACCAGTAGCTACTTCCTCTTACAGTGGGTAAAACCTGTGGGTTGAGACCCATTTGAGAGTCGAGCCACCCTTTCAGAGGAGTCACCTAAGACCATTGGCAAACACGGATGTTTACATTACAATTCATTACTGTAGAAAAACTACAGTTATGAAGCAACAACAAAATTGATCTTATGGTTGGGGGTCACCACAACGTGAGAAACTGTATTAAAGGGTCCCTCCCAACTTTAAGAAGGTTGAGGACCACTGGAAGGCAACACACAGCTAGAGAATATTATTCAGCCAGTATTTTCAAATTGCTAAGAGTTTAAAAAATAATATTGTGTTAAAAGTAAAATACCTTGAACTTGAAAAGCAACTCTGATCCCATTTGTTGTGTGTGTGCAACTCCAGTTCTGTGGAATGCATGTGGGCTGGACAGTTGGGCCTGCTATGTAATTAAATCTCCACAATCCTGTGGGAAGTCATCCTGGCTTCAACAAGACCAACATTCAACATTTCTGTTATTTTTAAACTGTAGCCAGCTGTAGCAGCACACGCCTTTAATCGAAGCACCATGAGACAGGCAGATCTCTGTAAGAGGCCACCCTGGTTTGAATAGGTCTATGACAGCCAAAGCTATATACATACTGAGGCCCTGTCTCAAAACAAACAAACAAACCAACCAACCAACCAAACCAACCAAACAAAACTCGTGTCTATAGTGTGTGTATGAGATTATGAAGGCGGGTGTGTGTGTGTGTGTGTGTGTGTGTGTGTGTGTGTAGGTCAGGAACGCCTTCCATCTTTATAAGGGATCCATGGATGAATCTCAGGTCAATGGGCTTTGACACAACACTTTTCCTGCTGAGCCATCTCACTGGCCAGGTGATATTTCAGTTTAGCAAGTCAGTTAACCCTTGACGATTGCTCCATCTTACAAATGTATGTATGTGGGATGTGGAAGGGATAGGGGTGGAACACAACAGGAAATTAGATCATTAATGACAGGTATATTTAATCAACTGTTAAATATAGACTTGATAAAAAAAAAGGTCAAGTGCAACTTATATACTTGGAATGAATGTGTGTGAAGGAAGACGGGGTGCTCCATCTTCTCTCCTCCTTGTGTGGGAGGGGAACAGAGGTATGGTTGGGGTGGGGTGGCAGGTGGAGCATTCTATCCTGAAGTGAGCAGGAGAATATGGGGGTTTTATGGAGAACTCAGACTGTGATGCTAGCAGCAATGGGAAGGCACTGCAGGTAGAGAGGAAGATAGTCTGAAGGAGCGTGGCATAGGATTTGGCCAGTTGAAAATAGGCAGAAGGTAAAGAGATTAAGGATGTCTTAATTGGTTTTGTTATATGACTTCAAAATAGAAGATCATTTACTCATTCAGTCCTTCCCCTGTGAAATAAAGTCTTGCTGGAGAAATCTTATCATATTATCCAAGTACAGACCGGCCCAAGTCTTATGTCCAGAAGCTTACTGATTGTCAACCTTGCACAAGGTCTTGTTTGCTCTGAAAGAACTAGTTTGGATTTGAGCTTTCTTGAAAGAAGAGCTTGTTTCAACGTTCAAAGCAAAGGTACTTAGTGGTTCACAGGGTGGCCCAAGCTGTTTCTAGTAATCCTGGATGCTATTTTGCTTTTTAGATCTCCCACTCTTACAAGTAGACAAGATAGTGTTAGAGGCGAATTCTGTGTACCATTGCAAGTCTGAAGACAAAGTGAGAAGAACCCTGCTTCCTTCCATTGGGCCAAACATTAAAGAGATTTGCAAATATACAAAAGGCTGTAAAATGTCCAGGATAGATGGCTGTCTTTTAAAATGTTATTTAAGAATACATGTAATACATTTACAAATAGCTCACTAGGTAACTTTTAAAAATTTTTTGGCTTTACTTTCTAACACAGTGCATTACAATAATATGGTAAATAGCCAAGGGAAACAAAAGCTCTTCAGGGTCCTTAATAGTTTTCAAGAGAGAAAAGAGAATCTCTGTCCTGAAGTGACACTCTCTCACATCTAATAAAGCTAGAGAAAAATAACCCGCTGTCTGCTTCTGTCCCTTCTGTGATTACTGTCATGCCAGTGTGTCTGAATAAAGAGGGACACATCTTACCTGGGCCAAGAGGAAGTGATTTGGAAGCTTTGAGGCGTCTTTCTTTTTCCTGACCCTGGAGGTTGTAGAAGATGGCAGTCCTGTCAGCAGCTGGAGCCAGTGGCCAGGATTACAGAAAGCATGGAGCTACAAAGAACCCACACCAGGTCCAGCTGCGTCTGTGATACCAAGGCACAAGGAATGAGGAAGAAGGCAGGCAAAGGGAGGAGACTGCCCCTGGCACGCCTCTGGCCCGCCTTCACATAGTGCCCTTTTCCAGGGCACGAGAAATTTGAAGCAAAAATATTAGAAAACATGGGCATTTCATTTACTGTAAATGTTACTATTCAGTGAACCATCTCTTCTGTAAAGGCTGGGAGCATGCCTCTTTCAGAAAGTCAGGTGGATACAATGTTAGAAGATGAACCTGGTTGGTTAGTTAGAGCATCCTTTCTCATATCAGCTTGTAGGTTTTGAGGCTCTTGCACACTTCAGCATGAAATATTTTTTTATCTAACACTACTGAATAACAGTCATACTGTATTAATTTTTATACTATAGCCATTATACCTAAAATACATTTAGGAGGAAAATAAAATAATTTTTGTACAGTATTTTCCTTCTTCCCCTTTAAGACCATATTCAGGATTTTACTTTCCTAGGCTCAACATGGTGTCACATGACACTTGACAGAAGCTCTTCAGATTTACTTCTCAATGGCCTGGAAATAGCCTGTTTTTGTAAAGCTTTTTCACTATCATGAAATACCTATAGCATTATTCTATAGCATTATATTCTCTCTCTCTCTCTCTCTTTCTCTCTCTCTCTCTCTCTGTGTATGCGCATGTGTGGATGTGTGGGAGTTGTACATTCAAGTAGAGGCAGAGACCAACTTCAAGGGTTGTTCTCAGAACTAACCATAATGGTTTTTGAGACAGAGTCTCTCTCTAGGCTGTGGAGTTCACATGTTTTGGCTAGCTAAGCTGATGACCTAGTGAGACCCAGGGAGCTGACTGTCTCCACCACTCAGTGCTGGGATTACAAGTGTGTGCCATTATGTTAATAAACTTTGTTTAAGAGTTGTTTTCCTCTCTCTCTCTCTCTCTCTCTCTCTCTCTCTCTCTCTCTCTCCCCCCCCCCCACCCCCCGTAGGGCTTTCGTGTGCCATGGTACATATATGGAAGTCAGAGGAGAACTTGCAGGAGTAGATTGGCTCCTTACAGCATGTGTGCCCCAGGGACGGAACTCAGGCTGTTAGGCTTGGCAGGAAGTGCCTTTACGTGCTGAGCCATCTCACTAGCCGTGTGCCAGGCATTATTGTTATTTTTAATGTGAATTAGTTGTATGCAGGTCCTCATGCTTGTGTGGCTAGAACTTTACTGGTTGAGTTCTCTTCTCAGCCCCACCACTAGACCTTTTTTGAATAAGAAACTTGAGTAACAATTTGACTACAAGCTGAATACAGTAGCTTTAGCATCTACTCCCAGTGTACTTAGAGGAAATGAGAAGTGAAGACAGGAGGATCCCCAGAAGCTGCAGGGCTGGGTAGCCTGGGTTGTGCAGTGGCAAAGATATTCTAGGCTACCCCCTTACTGCCACATGCATTTTGTAGCATTGGAATATCTACAGGCTCCTCCTCTCCTAATACAGACACAAAATAGATATTCCTAGGATGGTGGTAAATTTCTGACTTAAAATATATGAAATATGAAAAATATATGAAATATGATTGGTACAGCCTTCCAACCAACTGATTGATATAGTCTTCTAAAGTGTTATTTCTAAAGAACTGGGTGTAAATATAGCCTTGAAATAACAGCAGTATTTCTTAGGGACCTTTTTTTGTTTTTTAAACTTGGACACAGCTAAATTGTTGCTTTGTTAGCAATGGAATTAGCAACGTGGGTTTTTTGTTTTGTTTTGATTTTTTTGTTGCTGTTGGGTTTTTTGTTTTGTTTTGTTTTGTTTTTTGCCAGTACAGAAATTGTCTGAGAGCTTCTAAGGTTAGGAAATAAAATGCTGTGTAAAAAGGTAGTTTTGAAGTTTTTTATTTATTTATTTTTATTTTTTAAAACAGGGTACAGTCTTTATTTTCCTAAAGTCAAGAAAACATCATGTCCATAGCTATGATTACAGAGGAAGTTTGTAGTGAGGCAGCTGGAGGGGCTTGGTGAGACGGATTACCAGAAGGAAAACTAACATTTTAAAGAATGTGGTGGAAACACCAGTGTGACTGAGTTTAAAATTACAAGTTTTCATTCTCCAAGTGATCTGAAAGACTGAATAAAGTAGTGTCACACAGAATGATTGGCAGTGTTAGCTCCGCTGTAGAACATTCGGCTAGCAAGAACACGGTTCTAGCCCGGCTGTGGTGGCGCATGCCTTTAATCCCAGCACTTGGGAGGCAGAGGCAGGCTGATTTCTGAGTTCACGGCCAGCCTGGTCTACAGAGTGAGTTCCAGGACAGCCAGGGCTACACAGAGAAACCCTGTCTCGAAAAACAAAAAACAAAACAAGAACACGGCTCTGGGTGCAGTCTCCAGCATACACAACAACAGATCAGAAGCAGATGCCAGAGAGCTTCTTCCAGCTCTAGAGATGTATAGTAACAATTGGTGAGTTTTTGTTATGGGACTTCGATACAAGGTTCTATTTTTCTCCCTGTGATATAGAGTAAGCTAGTTTCTGTGCCCTGTGTATTTTATAGACTTGTTGACAGTCCTTGGAAGATTCTGAGGCACTGGCTAACCTCATCTATTATACAATGAAGGTAACATTAAGACAAAAAAATAGTATGTTTTCTGTTAGTCAGGTAAAAAATTTATGCATTAGGTCTTTTTTCTTTGAAATATTTTAAGAACCAAATAGATAATTATCTGTTTAGCTATAATACAATAGGAAGATAATCAGACCCAGACTTTTTTATTTAATGGACTTTAAAAAAATAATAGTGTTAATGAGTAATAATATAGAATAGTTAAGACTGAAGCAGGAGGATTATAAATTCCAGTCTAGCCTGGATTAGAAAGCATGACTGCCTCTAAAACAAACACACACACACACACACACACACACACACACACAACAAAACCAAATAAATACCGAGTGAACTTTATATTTGCTAAGTATAAACTTAAATATAAATACAAAGCTAAAAATGTTACATCCTTACATTTTTATTTAATGTTTATACCAAAAAAAGTAGAAAAGCCATAGTCTTCTTCTTCATTTTTTTGTTTTGTTTTGTTTGTTTGTTTTTTCGAGACAGGGTTTCTCTGCATAGCCCTAGCTGTCCTGGAACTCACTCTGTAGACCAGGCTGGCCTCGAACTCAGAAATCTGCCTGCCTCTGCCTCCCAAGTGCTGGGATTAAAGGAGTGCTCCACCACTGCCTGGCTATAGTCCTCTAATAAGGGATTTTTTTTTTTTTTTAAATTTTGGTATGATCTCATGTATCCCAAGACAGCCTCAAAAGTAGCAAAGGATGACCTTAAACTTATTCTCCCCTAATCTTCACTTCCCCAGTGATGGAATTACATGTGTGCACTGGTTTATGAGTGCTGGAGAATGAACCCAAGGCCAGGAAAATTCTGTAAAATGACCATAATCAACTTTATGAAAAATGTATAGCTTTTTCCTATTATCGTACTACACATAGTAAAAATTTCAACACAAATAACAAACTTTCAAGTACCCTGTCACCTATCATATCGAGCAAGGAACATTGTAGTTAGGCCAATGTTCTATATCTCTGCTCACTTCCCAGCCTTGATGCTAACCTTTAAATAAACAAAAGAAAAAAAAAAAAACAAAACCAAAACAAAACCCCACGTGTTAATTAAGAGCCTTCTAAAATGTAAAATTATGCACTCAAGAGTTCATGGAGGCATGTCATTGACCTTTGTTTTATGAGGCAATATACTTGGTTCTGCACCAGGTCAACTAACTAGAAAAAGAGTTTAGGATGTTTGTCTGTGAAACTGCAGGTCAAAGTCGGTATGTGACAGTGCCCAATAAAGGCAAGTTACGAAAGTATGAAGCATGTGAATTACTAAATACTTTCCAAGGGCTAATTAGATCTTCCAAATTAACTGACATTTATTTTCCTTAAGGGTGTGACTCGGAGAATTTGGTAACACCAAGGACAAAGAGGGACACTGATAGAGACTGTGGGCTGGAGGAACAGGCTGAGTCTCCTCTGTCAGCACACTATGCCCAGCATGCTCTTTTCTGAGAAGACCAGGTGGGAAATATTTAATGCTCATCTGCTGAGATTCCTGGCCCCAGGCCAAGCCCGGCTTCCTAGGGCAACGCCTCTCTCCTTCCTAGAGACCAGTTTTGAAGTTTACTCTTCCTTCTCCATAGTGTTGGAAGGGACCTTTCTGTTTCTCGAAGATTCCAAGTTGGGAGAAAAAGGCGGGAAATAAACGGAAGAGTGGCTCCAGGCTGATCAGTTCCGCGAGGCTGTCACAGGACGCACGCGCTGCCTGCTGGGAGCCGCGCACTCGGCGCCTGCGCAGAGGGGTGCGAAGCTCTCACTCTCCTCTCACTCTCCTCTCACTCTCGTGCTGCGGCTCAGAGGAGGCGGGTGGTGGCCGAATATCCGAGTGGGGCAAGAGGGTGAGTGCACACGCTACGGGGAAGTCATGAGTGTGAAAGAAAGCAGTGAGAGGGGATGGGAGCGGCAGTGGGGCCAGGAGTGGCCTCTCCGGGTCTGGGGCCTGGCTGTGGGGTCTCACATGTGAGGGAGGTGAGGGAAAGAGGCGGGAAATGGCTTGAGGAGTCAATAGCGTTGTAAAGAGAACAACAGCCGCACTGTAGCACACGCCAGTAGTCCTAGCACTTGGGGCACGGGGACAGGAGGATTGCTGCGAGTTAGAATCCAGCCCCAGCTACCCAGTGAGTTCCAGGCTAGCTTGGTTTATGTGGTGAGTCTCAGTCCCAGAAAACCCGAAACTGAACCACCTACGCCCGCAGAAGAAAAACTAAATAGCAAACAGTTGCACAGGGCGACACTTCTGATGGCCGTAGCCGCAGGTCACTGATGTTTTCACAGAGTGAAGACGAGCCTGTTAACCCAGACTCGGACTATTCAGGAGTCTTAAATTATGACAGAAACCACTTTTACAAATACAGAATTACGTAATTATAGAAGTTTTATCAGACGTGTGTATACGTTCTGTTAGTTTGAAATAGGAAAGAAGAAGCAGAAGAGGGAAAACTAAAAGGGGAAGAAGACTTTTTCTCTGAAATACTTTTCGACTCTTTAGGAACATCAGTGCGTTCACACATGCATTTTTTGGCACTTCAGCTTAGTTCTGTGAAGATAATGGTAGGCACGCAGAAGTACTGTGCTGTATTTAGAAGCATTTCTATAATCTGCATTTCGCTTTTGTTTCCATCATATGCATACATAAGTACTCACACTCTCTACAATTATCTAACTCATGGTAGTTAAAGGAAACAGCTGGGTATGTAGGGAATGCTTTTAATCTCAGCACTCAGGAGGCAGAGGCAAGTCAATCTCTTGAATTTGAGGCTAGCTGGTCTACAGAGTGAGTTCCAGGATAGCCAGGGCTACACAGAGAACAAACCCTGTTTAACCCCCACCCCCAAGAGAAAGAGAGAGATAATGTGAATGTAAACAGTTCTTCAACACTGAGATGTAGAGTCCATCCTTCTAAGTTCCAATGTCTTTTCAAGTTTGAACCTTAACAATTCAGATACTTAGGACAACAGCTTCAGAATTTATGGGAAAGCAGTTTGATGGTGTGTTAAGGTAAGGGTAGAGCGATGGAAGCAGTCTCTGACTAGAAGAATGACGAGTTGTTTCTGGGATAGCCCAGTTTTATTTGTTTAAATGTGGTCAACCATCTCTGCCCATTTCTTCTTTTGGAAAGAAAGAAAGGACAGAAAGAAGGGAGTTCTATCCTCTAATTTTAGCATTAAAAATATGTAGATAGAAGAATCTTAAATGTCCTAGTGCTGAAACAAGATAGACTTGCCAGTGAGGTTAATTGAGCTCGTTTTATATAGGCTGGTATTTGAAAATTGTACAGTTAGTAAGTTGGTCTCAGAGATGGAAGTCTGTGGGTGCTATGTGATAAAACTTGAGCTTACTGACCCAGAGGGTTTGTGAAGAGTTCTGAGAGCTAGGATAAATTAGAGAGGGGAGAAATTAAGTTTAGGAGGCACACCAGGAGAGCAGAAATTAATAACAAGTGGGAAAAGGACACACATGAAAAGAACTGTGGTGTGAATTTAATACTTAAAGTTGGAATTTCTCTAAATGTTATAGTTTGTGTCTCCAGAGGATGATGGCAAACCATCTTGTAAAACCCGACTCTAGAAACTGCAAGAGGCCAAGAGAATTGGAGGTAAGTTTATGCCCCTGGAGCCTCTTCCTGTATTTTATCTATTTCTGAAGTTTCTTCTCTTCAAGAAAGTGCTGCTGATCAGTAGAATTTAGTGTTCTCATAGTCACAGAGGTAGGATTGTACTAGCAGGAACTATGTTGATTTCACTTATTTTTTTTTTTCACTAAGAACAGACTTATAAAAGTCTAGGTGGGGATTTCTTCTTGGTAGTGTGTGGCCTTAAACGTAACCAGAGAGAGTCTATATATTTTTGTTACATGGGACTTTACATGCATAATTATTTGCTAAGATGAGTAAAATTCTTATAGGCATGTCTGGAAATTGTACTCAGCTCTTCAGATTTTAGTGATGAGTGCTTTCTTTCACTGTTGAGCTATCTGCCAGTCTATATTGCAAAATTGGGCATCCATTTGGCTGTTGTTTAAATTATAGTTATTGAATTACTATAAAAATATCCACTGGTACAAGATACAAGGCAGTTTTTCTTTGAGTTAATAGTCATTATCAAAATCTAAACAAAATGTAGAATTTTGAGCAAGGTGTCTCTTTTGTTTAAAGGTTTCTTTAGTGATAAAAATTTAAATGACTGGTATGTAATCTCTTTCCCTTGGTACTTTTTTCAGTGCTGAAACCTAGTCCAGTGCTTTGCCACTGAACTAGCTCTCAACTCCAAGCATAGAGCTTCATTTTTAATTCTGAAGTACTGGGGGTTGAACCTACAGCCATAAGTGTGCTAGACAAATACTGTTGTACAGAACCATGTCCCCAGCCCCTCTGAAAAATGTTCAGTTTGCTTTTTAAATAGAATATGTGTATCTTAGAGATCTTGCCATTGATCTGTTTTCTTTCTTTTCTTAGCCTCAGGTGTCTGATAGTCCACAGGTATCCTCTCTTGGAAAATCAGATTCATCTCTCTCTGAGTGTTCTGGACTCTTTTATAAAGAGGAAACTCTGGAGAAGGATTTGAGCGGTGATGTATAAACAATGCTTACTTTATGTATATTGACTGTATCATGCAGAAGGTAAGATTTTACAACCTACTCCGTTTTTTGAACAGACATGAGCAAGGAAATTAGTCTGATGTTGTCTACATATGCAAAGATTTTAAGGCAAGTATTTTTAAAGTTTTTTTTTTTTGTTAGAAATCCTTTTCTTCTGAAAACTTGGTAGTGAAAATTTTAATTCTATGCTTAAAAATGTGTCTGGTAACTAAAAATTTGAAGTTTTGCAATTCTGTCTCAATTCCTTACAATAGATGAGTTGATTATTTTAAGGGAGTAATCCCCCACTTGTCCCAACTTCACTTGTCACTTTTCTAGTGCTAATACTAGAGTGGATATATCTTGGTCTCTAGGTGATAGTGTTCTTTACATTTCATACAGATACCTCTTTGAGAATTGTATCATGGTGAAATTAACGGGGTTAGAGTAAAAATAAATATTTCACATATTTATATTTTATCACTTTACATTTGAAGGCTGAATCTAAATATTGGTCTGAGAATATGAAGTATTACAAGTGCTTTATAAGCTACTGGATAGTCTCCATACCTGAATAATAGTTTAATTTAATAATTTATATAATTTGTTATTAAAGTTATAGTACATAAGATATACTTTCTGTGTTTTAAATAATCCAAAATATTTTCTAGACTGCTTTAACTTATCCTGAAGAATGTTAGTAAATTAATGAAGCTCTCTCATGGACAAAGCCATTAAAATGAAATAGCTAACAGATACAGTATAAAGAATATGACATTGATGATGTGTCTAGACTTTATAACTTGTTTTAATATCAACTTTTTCCCTATTAGTGAAAGAGCAGCAGTAGATGCATCTTACATCGATGAGATAGATGGACTCTTCAAAGAAGCCAATATTATTGAAAACTTTCTAGTACAAAAAAGAGAGTTTCTGAAGCAGAGGTTTACAGTGATTACCAACACCCTGCACAAGTAATGTGCCTATGCTAGCTGAAAGTCGTTTCTATTACTGCTATGTTCTTCTTGCTAGAGAAAATATGTATTAAACTGCAACTTTCTAAATTTAAAAGGGGTTTTAAGGTAGATAGTAATATGAAGTATATAATATTTCTTTTGAGGGTCAAATATTTGCTACATTATATAAAAATGTAAATTAAAAATTATATACATGTTCTTTTGTTTATCTTTTACTCCTAAATTGCTTAACCCTTCTTAAACTATGAAAGAGGACTCTGTTAATTTGATTATGTCTAACAGTAATTGTTTAAATAGCAGATGATTTTTGAGATCGTTTTAAAATGTTTTTCTTGGTCGGTATTATAAAAGAACATCAAAACATTAAAGGTATTTTGTCCAGTTTCTTAACATACAATAAGATACAACAGTGTGCTACTGCTATTTAATATTACCATTTGATTATTTTTACTTTTAACCATTATATTTGACTAATAAAAATTTGGCTTAAAATATTTTATGATAAAATAAAAACTGGAAGTTACTATAACCTGGCTATTTCTTTATTTTTTAAGTGTCATGCTATATGGAACCCAGGTGAATTCATGGTGTACCTGCCTCAACCTCCCTAGTATCAGCATTAAGGTTATATACCACCAATTCTGGTGGTCAAGTGGCTTTTTACCTGTTAACCACATTGATTTGTAAAGTTTATGAATTGTATTTAGAAGCTTTAGCTGTAGGGTGAATGATATGGAAATTAGTAATGTGGGACTCAGGAGATCAGGGCTTAAACATGCCTTTGGCAGGCCACTTCAGTCCTATGCTAATGTGAAGTTGAATCTTGTCTAGAGAAGTGGTTCTCACCGTTCCAAATGCTGCAACCCTTCAGTACAGTTCCTCGTGTTGTTGTGACTCCCAACATGAAATTATTTTTATTGCTGATTCATAACTATAATTTTGCTATTATGAATCATGATGTAAATATCAGTGTTTTCTGATGGTCTTAAGAGACTCCTGTGAAAGGGTTGTCTGACCCCAAAGGGGTCATGACCCACAGGTTTGAGAAATGCTAGTCTAGAGGATCTCTTAGACTAAAAAATTCCTCCTTTGATACAAATAAAGTACAGATAATGATTTTATTCAAAATGATCTATGTAATATATAACTTCATTAGTTGAATCCAAAAAAAAATCTTTTTAATCATATAGACAATTTGGTCTTTTCTATGTATATTTTCTAATATAAGCATAGGGCGCCACAAGGAATGTGTATTTTTAAATTAGGCAGTATCTTTTTACCTGAATGCTTGTAAACTTGAAAATTTCATTCCATCAAGTTACTTGTTTGTTTGAGGCAGAATCTGTGTAACCCTGGATGGCCTAGAACTCACTATGTAGGCCAGGCTGGCCTTGAGCTCTCAGAGAGTTCCAGGTGCTCTGCATAGACTGTTGGAATTAAAAGAGAGAAGAAAGAAACAACAACCACAGAACAGGAATGGGGTGGTGAATCTCATTTTTTTGTTATTTTTGCTTCCTAGCAGTGTTTGTTATTTAGGTTCTCAAAGATACTTGTTAAAGTAATAAAATTATATATTGTGATATGTATTCATGGTGCCCTGTCTGTGCTTTATTGTAAGAGAATGCTTTTCATAAAACTAATGAATGCCACCTTTAATTCCAGCACTCGGGAGGCAGGCACAGGTGGATCTCTGTGAGTTCGAGGCCAGCCTGGTCTACAGTGTGAGCTCCAGGACAGCCAGAACTACACAGAGAGAACCTATCTTGAAAACCCAACCCAACCCAACCCAAAAACACCCCACCCCAAAACTAATGAATGTAAAAGAAAAGGGATGAGGTGAAAGGGAAAAGGGTGAGCTGTTGCCTGCCAGTCTGAATTGAGACTTCATTCTGTCTGTAGAGGAGAGAAGTTGTGCAATGAACCCCCGAATCTGGTTCCATGGACTTAACAGCAGGTGGGGGCAAATTCCAAAAAGGCATGATTAAGGAGGGAGGCTATTATTGGTCCGATTTTAATGTCAAAGATTATAGTTGGTTAGGATACTTGGCATAGAATTGAGAGTAAGTTTACCAGTGTTTTGAGGCCCCTCCTCTCCCTTTCCCTCCCCTCCGGTCTCATTCGATCACAGAGCCAGGGACAACCCAGGCTCATTATTTACTTAATATGGCCAGTGGCTGCAGATTCAGAAATCTCAAGACCTGTTGCCGGCCTTGAACTGAGTTAAATATTTCCTCAACTCTCTCTGCGTTTCTTCAGCAGCCTTCCTGAGGCTGCAGGCGTCTTTCTGTGGCAGTGTATCATCTCTCAGGTAGGGGACTCCCCTCTACCCCTTCCTTTCCTGGTCTACTTCTTACCAATCTGCAGTTGGACTGCTGTGCCTGGGTCCTGAAGATTATAGCAGGCTTCTGAAGCTTCTTTGTGTGATGCAGGCAGCACTCCACAGGGGAGAAGTGAAAGCAGGCTTGGTTTACCAGCCACAGGATTGGTGTACTCATCTTGGTGTACTCATCGTTGTGGAAACAGTGTTCAGTCAGCTAATGTGACGCACCGGGGCAGGATTCAGTCCAGAGATTTGATTTGTCTTGGATGCCTCAGAGGGTTTTTCTCTATCCTGACTTTTCCCAACTGAAAACCACTACTTTGTATTCAGATGCAAGTGTTTGGTTCTACTGTTTGCATTCTGGGAAACTGGCTCAAACCCTGTGGTTTTGTTTTGTAGCTTTCTATTATAGTTACTACTTCAATAATTTATTTTCAGTAATTGGTTAATATAGAACTGCCAGAAATGGCACCAATATGCACTGTCAGTTATGAAGTTATCTAACCACTTAGTGCTGTAGTATGGAAGGCAGCATGTTAGGTGCTGGGAGTGGGGAGGAATAGCTAGACTTTGTATTCAAAGAATACTGCTAGGAGAGGTTGTAAAGTACACTGGCCTTATCACAAGACAGCAAGATAAGGGCCACCAGAAAGCTATCCGCAGCTGCAGCAAGGAAATGGGAATTCAGTGCTTAAGAAGCAGGTGACCCAGAAACTGGAACTTGAAGGTTAAATTGAATATGAAATTTCATCTGAAGGAGATGAGAAATATCCTAGGTGAGGAGAAGAGAATGGTCGTGAGACTAGGGAGCTATCCAGCTAGGCTGCAGTGAACAGCTAGGGTGGGTTGAGACCATACAAGGTCTTCAAGCGCCTGGTCAGGTAGTTTCAACAATTACAAGTGATTTGTGAGTTGTGGAGGAATGAATGATGCAGCTAGATTTATATGTAGGAAATTTAATTTTCTTTTTTCTTTTATTGGATATTTTCTTTATTTACTTTTCAAATGTTTTTCCACTTTCCAGGTCTCCTCTTTGGAAACCCTCTATCCCATTCCTCCTCTCCCTGCCTCTATGAGGGTGCTCCCCCACCCACCTATCCTTAATTTTCATATGATTGGTGGAAAAGCATCTTCCCTGCTCTTCCAGATAAATTAGAATCTCTAGTCCTGATGAGTTATTTAGAGCTGGAGGCAATTGTCTGAGGTCTCTAACCCTTAAGATGAGCCAGTGGCTCTAGGAACTCACCTCACTGAGTTTCTCTTTCCAGTTTCACCTCCAACTGAGAGACTGTCAAGAGTCAAGGGCCTGTGTTAGGCAGGCAGTAGGAAGTGACACATGATAAGTTGAGACTCTAGTGCTGAGGAAGAGGGGCTTAGGATAGGGGAAAAAAATGTAGTCCCAAGGAAGAGACTGATGAAAATAAAGTCACCCATGCAGAGTTTTGAGCCTGGGGAATTTATACATAAGCTACCTTATGTATAAAGAAGTCATCTTTTTTCAAATTTCCCCTACTGGCCTGTGCCGCTGTGGTCGAAAGAACTGTGTTGTAAGGAGAGTGAGCAAGATGAATTCAGGGCCCACAGAGAGACTGAAGTGAGATGTTTGCTGGTGGAAGAACTGATTCAGAAGAGAAGAGAAAAAGTTGAGAGTCAGGTCTAAGACATAACTGGAGAATTTAAGAGTCAAGATGAGATTACTAAGGGTGAGTGTTTAAAGGGTAAAGGCCCAAGATTATACCTTGACATTTCTGTGGTGATAAGGGTAAAGGATCAGTAGACGAGATTAACATTTGCTAAGTATCATTTCATTTCATGATGATGGGAGATATAAGTAGGGGTCATTAACCTCTCTTAACCCTTATTTTACCTTCGAAAAAACCTGAGGTTTGACAGGGTTAAGATGTTTGCCTAAAGTTACAAGCTAATGAATAAGGAATCTGACAGGAAGCAGCATGGTTAGAGGGCGGCAAAGTCAGAACAGCAATTAAGTATTAGAATAGCTTGTCTCCCAAGCCAAGAATGGAAACAGGCGTAAAGCGATGGTGGCTGCCATATTAGGTACTACAAAAAATTTGAGGAGTATAGGGTGCTAGTAACATGGAACATAGAACATACAGATATGTAAATATTATCCAACATGCATATGGTGGCGTACAACCATCCTTAATGGCAGTCCGCAGGAACCTCTGAGGATTCCAGGCATACACATGGTGCAAAGACATAAAAACGTATTTTTAATTCATGTGTATCTAGTTGGTCTCTTCAATTTCAGTCTAGATTTCTCTTTGCTTTTTTTCCCAAAGCATTTTCTTAAGACCTCTAATACTGTCTCTCATTTCTGCCTGTTTCATCCCAGAGACTATATATTAGGTATGGAGTAGAGTCTGGTTGTCTAGGAATTCGGATTTCAGCTCCTAGACCAGAGAGTAATGGGTTGTCCTTCTGTTGCAAATAATCTTTAGACAGGACAGAGACAGGACAATGGGATGACTCATCTGACCCCCTAGGTAGCAAGTTCCTCTTGTTGAGTTGGAAGACTTTTCAGTCTCTCAGCAGTGTTTGGCTCTTCTTTGAAAAACTAATTCAGAGAAAGAAAACCACTCGTTGTGCATCTTATTGTATTGATCATTTAAAGTTGAATAATACTAAACATTTTGGGGATATGTGTTGTGTACTAAAGCTTTCCATAAACTTACTTGGTGACTTATAACTTTAAGCATGGTAAGACTTTTTATTTCTCTGTCTTAGAAAAGAAGAAAAAGCACAGGGAGGTTGAAAACCTTACTTTGGAAGTGACTTAAGATTTGAATCTAGGCACTCTGGCTATGTTCCTTAAAGGAAGTAACATTTGAGTTAGACCTTGAACAATATGTAGAGTTTTCTTTACTTTCTCTGGTGTGTGTGTGTGTGTGTGTGTGTGTGTGTGTGTGTGTGTGTATGTATGTATGTAAAGGTGAGATGTTGATAGCAATTTGTTTTTCACCTTTCTTTTTTGAGATAAGATTTCTCTCTGACCCTGAAGCTGATCACTAACTGGGCTAGCCGGCCGGCCAACGAACTTGGAATCTTCCACTGTCTCACTCACTGTTAGGATAACAAGACTTGGTGCTGTGCCCAGTGCTTTGTTATTGTTGTTGTTCTTTATGTGGGTGTAGGGGTTGAATAACAAGCAACTTACAGATTGAGCTACCTTCACTTCTCCCACTCCCCACTGCTCTCCTCTCTCCTTCTGAGACAGAAGCTTACTCGGTAGCCCCAGGCTGGCCCCTTGTGCTCCTTCTTTCTGAGCACTGGGATTACAGTTGTGTGCCACCACAACTGCTAGACATTCATCTTGTGTGGTATTATTTTTCAGTGTTGAAATCTGACACAGGGCTTTGTGTGTGTTGGAGAAGCACTTTACCTCTGATCTACATCCTCAGCTATAATTTTCTTAGGGAGAGGCTTTGGGGAGGGCCTTCAGGGTGAAATGAATGTTATTTGGGAAGACAAAGAGCTGAGTCTGACTAAATTGTTACAATTTGGGAAATAAAAGGTAACATGTGCTGCAAATTTAATATTTCAAAGAAATTGGACCATATAAATTGCCAAAAGAATATAGATCACAAGTCTTTGGATTAGTTCATCTGTTAATTTTTCTAGTCTAGACTCATGTACCACTGGCAACTTCTATGAAGAATTGTAGCCAAAGTTATAAGTAACTTTGTTATAACTAAAGTTATATATGACCATACCTCTCTGCATTCATGCACTACTATCTTGTGAAGTCTTTTAAGTATGAAGAAACAGGGATGATGTTCTGCTCCTGATTTTAGGATAGGATTTTACTCTTGTGCTAAGTATTGGTATGGTTCAGAAAGGAGAATCCATGTTGGTACCTTGAGAATGAGGAAGAGGAGGGAGGAATTTGGAGACTATGTGGTTTAGGTTCACACTTCCCTCAAGCTTCCAGTTCACAGAATTGTCTGTGGGGGAATAAGTATGTTAACAAGTGATCCTGTAACAATGTGTATGTGTGCATGTATGCATGTGTGTATGTATATGTGTATACTTGTTTGTGTGTGTGTGCATTCATGCATGTTTATTTGGTTGTGTGCGTGTGTGTGTGTGTGTGTGTGTGTATGTGAGTGTACATGTGTGTGTTTTTTTGTTTCTCTTTTACAGTTTTGAAGGAGTACGTGGGGAATACTTACCAGAAAACCATGTTGGGACCACAACAGAATCTGCCGTGCATTTCCCCGCTGCTGACCACAGTGGAGGAGACAGTGAGCGCCATTTCTGCTCGGGTCCGAGGACACATTCCTGAATGGCTCAATGGCTATCTACTTCGAGTTGGACCTGGGAAATTTGAGTTTGGGAAGGATAGGTAAGCCTAGATTTTAGAGAACAGTTTGGACGTCATGGTGTGGTTTGAGTCTATAGAACATGCATTCACTCCTGTTCATCTCTGAGTGAATGACTACTGCCACTCTTTCCCTTTGGTTACAGATAAGGAAATTGTCGCCAAAAGAAGGAAAAAAGTCTTCTTTAAAACCATTTTTCTCCCTCACTCTCAGCTCAAGTTATGAATTTGAAATTCTCTTTGGGTGTATGGCTCCAAGGGAGCCACGCAAGAATCTCCGTGAGACTACTGAGACATTTTGCCACCAGGTCCTGAAGGAAGGACACTTTCCTTTATCTTCTACCTCTTCCTCTACCTCCCTGACCTTCCCAGTCACAAGGTCCTCTTTTAGTTTCTCCTTTTTGTGCTCAGTATCTTGGATGCTTTCTTACCTGACTTCCCTAATCTCCCAGGACTGATTTTTGTCCTGATGTCAACTCAAATCATACTTCCTGTGGCTTCTCATTCTAAAACCACCAAAGTTGGTGGTGTTGCCAGTTTTCTGCATTGCCAAAATGCAGGAAAATAAAGGGTTTTGGCACTGGCAAAACCCTTATTGCCAGTGCCCATCCACTTGGTTTCTTTCTTTCTTTTTTAAAAAAATTACCTATTTATCATTTACTTTATTTCTATGAGTGTTTTGCCCACTTTTAAGTCTATGTATCATGGCTATGCCTGGTGCCTGCAGAGATTATAAGCGGGTGCTGGTTCTCCACAACTGGAGCTATGGATGATTTGTGAGCCACCATAGGTGCAGGGAAATGATCCCATGTCCTTGGTAATGGCAACAAGAACTAGTAACTGCTGAGCCATCTCTCCAGCCTTGTTTGTTTTTCTTTGTTTATGTATGTTAGCTGTGTTCATTCACTAGTATGTAAGTTCTACGAGGTCAGAAAAGCTTCCTGATTTACCCAAATAGTCCCAATATCTTGCACAGTAGCCTGTACCTAGCTAACACTCAATAAGTAGATACAATGGGTGAAAACCCAGAAGGTCTTTAGGATATCATTTCTTTGTGTGTCTGAGAGGGATATGAAATGATGGAAAGAGACGCCTGTGGCTAGGAGGCAATCGCTCTGTAACATTTTAAAATGTTGGACAATTTTTGTATGAAAATATGTGAACTATAGCAAAGTTATTGGAGTGGGCTGGGGACGGGCATGTACTACCCAACACAATTACCTTTAGTAACCTAAGGCTACTGCCTACTGGTCTCCACTATTTCTATAGACTAATTTTAAAAACTGCAGTCATCTTGGGGAATGGACAGATGGCTCAGTAGTTTATAGCACTTGTTACTATTGCAGAAGACCTGAGTTCAAGTCCCAGAACCCACATGGTAACTTACAACCATCTCTAACTCCAGTTCCAGGGGATGAAACTCTTTTGACATCCCCAGGCATCAGGCATACATGTGGTACACATATGTTCATGAAAGCAAACTCTCTAATACACATAAGATATTAAAAAAAACAAAGCCAAATTCAATAAGAAAAGAATTGCAATCATCAGTAGATTTTTCTGTCCTGCTTTTTAAAAATTTATGCGATCATAGCAGCAAGACAGCTCAGTGAGTAAAGGTGTTTGCTGATAAGCTTGAGGAGCTGAATGAAGCCCACATGGCAAAGAAGAGAACCAACTCCAGCAAATTGTTCCTTGACCTACACATACACACACACACACAAGCACACGCACACCCACACGCACACACACACGCACGCACACACACACACACGCACACACACGCACACACACGCTCTTAAAAACTCACACTATCATAGACTTATGTTGCTACAAAATAGGGAGACCAGTATTTTTAATGACTTGATATTCCAGGGCTTATTATCTTTTAAAAATTGAGCAATATATGTTTACCATAAGCTTACTGTCATAACTACGGAGAAGGGACAGCTAGGTGGCATTTTGAGTCCATTCGGCCTGTTGTGCCACCATCCTTACAACTGTCCACAGCACTCATTTCATTTCACAGAACTGAACACTGCACCGTGAGAGTTAATTCCTTCCTTTCTTCCCTTCCCTCACCAAGTACCATTCTGCCTTTGTCAGCTACACCAGAGGCTGTGCCCAGCTGTCACACCCCATCATGCCTCGCCATCTGTTTTTTGGAACTAGGCCCAGGACCAAGAAAAAGAGACATTCTCAGGATATTTTTAAGATACATATTTCCTAACTGCATATATTTTAACTTTCAGAGCCTTGTATTCACTGAATGCTATACATGCATGAATTTTGGAGGGGCGCCCCAGATGCTACTGCAAGAGGTCTTTAGGGAGTTACTTTAGAGGTCTGATGGCAGCGGGTGGGGAGGAGGATGGAGGCCTAGAGGGAGGTTGAAAGTGGAGGAAAATCAAAGTGCACAACCCAATGGTTAACATAGTGGAGAAAAGGTGGTAAAGCATAGGTACACAAACATGAGAGAGAACAGAGAAGTAGCCATTGAAACTGGAAAAAAAACTGTAAGAGATTTATTTTATAGGTCCCAATGCAGATACCTTTGAAAACCTTGAATAACTTTACACATACACACACATACACACACACACAGACAGAGGATTCAGATTATTTCAAAGATGATTCTACCAAAAATTCATATATGAGGTACCTGATACTGCTTTATAAATTATTTTTGGGCACTGGAAATGGAAGAACATGTCCCAATTGATTTTATGAAACAAGCATCATTTCAATATATGAAGACAATGGAAGAAAGGAAACCTCAGAATAATTATATTTATAAATATATATACAAAGGAACAAAATATAAAACAGTCATTTGACACCAGTGAATTATTTTTTAACAATCAGAATCTAACATCACATTACAAATAAAATTCACAGAGATCAGGTGGAATTAAATCCAAGAAAGCAAAGCTGGCTCATTGTTAGGAAATGTGCCCATGTCACATTATTAATTGGTCTCAGGAAAAGTAATTATAGAATTATCTTCATAGATGCTGGGAAGTCTTTTTTGTTGAAATTCACCATTTGTTTATCATGAAATGTTATAGAAAAATGAACTTAACAGTTTCCTAACATGATTTCATATACATGTGAATATATAATCTCTCTCTTCATACCTGTATCTTTATGCTAAAATAGTAAGACTAAGTTGAGAACTGCTACAACTGTTTTTGTTTCTATATCCAGAGTATAGTTCAGGGTTTCTGCTGCTATTCAATAACTCAATGGCCAATGTAGGTAATACAGTTAGAGTGAATGTATTGATTTAGGGGCTAAAACCTAAGGAAAGCAGCAAGCCCCCCTCAGATGATAGGTTAGCAAACTCAAGAAACCAAAACAAACAATAAAACCAAACACAACAGTAAAATTCAAGGTGACAGGATGTAGAACTGTGTGGTGAAGAAACCATCACTCAGAGCAGCTGCAGATTAACTGTGATTAGGAAAGGGACTTGCTTTTGTTTGCTGGAGACATGGTCTTGCTATATAGCCTGAACCCGCCTTAAAATCAAGACAAACTTCCTGCCTCAGTGTCATGAGCCCGCTATGCTAAGCCATGGATTTCCACAATTCATAATTTACCGAATGACAATGTGAGTAACTGAGAGTAAGGTGAAGCCTGGTTTTAACTCTCAGCCACTCAAACACTGTGCTTAGAGATGAAAGACACATTTGGACAGACGGAAAAAAACACCTCTTGTTCTTGAAAAGAAGGATGGCATTTTAAAGGCACATTTCCTGTTTCTTATAAATATAATATGATATTAGTAAAAATTCCAACAAGCTATTTACAGGAAATTAGATTAGTTATTATTAAAGTTCATGTGAGAAATAAATATGCAAGAATTATCAAGAACACACTAAAAATGAAAATCATTAGTGTTCTTCAAGACATTAAAAACACTGTAAATCCTCTGCAACTGAAACATTATGACAGTGGTTCATGAAGAGGGGAGCAGGTAACAGAAGAGGAGACCCAGAAACCGAACCGGCAATTGATAAAGATTCCACCTGAAATCACCGGAGTAGGAGGGACTTTTTTCTTCTTTTCTCTACACTAATAAAAAAAGTGATAAAATATGCAGCATGTAAAAGCTACACCTTAATCGTTTTAACTGTGCAGTTCAGTAGTGTCACGTAAAGTCACGTGGTGAAACATTTTCAGAACTTTCTCATCTTGCAAAATTGGAACTAACCAGTTCAACGGCAATTTGTCATTTCTCCTGTTCTCCAAGTCCATTAGCCAACCTTATTCTTGTTTTTGTAAACTTGAATGTTTTATTTTAACTTTAAAGTGCATATACTAAGTGTGTGCGTGCATGTGAAGGTCAGAGGACAACTTTCAGGAGTCCTCTGGCCGTATGGAGTCTAGGGTCAAATTCAGATCATCAGGCTTGTCGGCTCTCTCACCTCTCACCTACTTTGAACGCCGTATATAAGTAGATCATACAGTGTCTGTTCTTTTATGACTGACTTGTTTTAGCACAACGATCCTCAAGGTTCATCTGTGCTATAACGTATGGCAGGGTTTTCTCCCTTTTCAATGCTGGATAATAACATGGTGTGTATTGGAGAGGAGACAAAATTTCCTCTCATCCTCTTGGTCTTTACTAGATCCGAGAATTAAATCAACAACTGAGAGGATTAATAGTGAAAAGAAAAAAAAAACATACAACTTTTGTTTGCTAATGTTTGTGTGTACTTGGGAACCCGTGTAAGAAAAAGGAAGAGCCATTGAGTGTATGCAAGCCTATACTCTAGTGAGTGGGAGGCTGGGGCAGAGAGGGGGGGAGGGAGGGAGGAAAGGAGGGAGATGGAGGGAGGAAAGGAGGGAGGTGGAGGGAGGTGGAAGGAGGAAGGGAGGGAATGGGAGGGGGAGTCAGGGGAGAGGGAGAGGGAGCAGAGAATCTGAAGAATCACTTGGTGCTAAAGCCTGTGTAGTAGTTGAGCCAAAATAAGTAAATTGTGAGAATGTGACAAGGTTGCCAGCCAGGGTAGTTAATTATGGGACAGGGACTGTCACGTGAGTGTCCGTTTAGCCAGGTTATACTGTTTTCTTTTTGCTTCTACTCCCTGTCTCCAGGTATAGAGATGATTGTCTTCCATCTGATACAGGAAGGCCATTGTTCATGAGAGAGATTTTTTCTTTTCTTTTCTTGTTTTTTTTTCGAGACAAGGTTTCTCTTTGTAGTCAGTCCTGGCTGTCCTGGAACTGACTTTGTTGACCAGGCTGTCCTTGAACTCACAGAGATTCGGGTGCCTCTGGCTCCGTGAGAGCAAAGGCATGCTCCACCAATGCCCGCCTCAGGAGGGAGTTTTACCTCTCACTTTCAGAGAGAAAAATGGAAGGTCATTGAGTTTATCTTGCAGCTGCTGATCTTCAAGTGTTTCAAACTCAGACGAATGTGTCGAAGTGACATATTTTGGGCTGACATGCATGAACCTCTACAGCTGGTTTAGTTTTAGTTATCAGTAGATACTTCTAACTGCGTCTGTCTTTCGGCTCTGGCGAGTAGTGTTGACTGGAGCCTGGGTGAACAGAGACCAGCCCTGACTTCAGAACCACTGTCTTTTCAGACAATGATGTTAGCCTTCCTTGCCCATGCTGACAACATCAAGCATTTGAGACAGGGCCTTAGCTCAGGGTGGACTCAGACTTGCAGTCCTCCTGCATCCACTTCTTGGGTGTTGAGATCACAGGTATGTATCACTACACTGGCTGTGGTGACATTTCCCCCCCCCCCCCCGAAACAAGGCTACAATTTTTTATTTTATTTTTGCTTACAGGTTTTTTGTTCACCCGTGCCCTGGCATACATGTGGGGGTCAGAGGACAGCATGCAGGAATCTGTTCTCTTCTTTCATCCTGTGGGTTCTGGGCATTGAATTCAGTTCACCAGGCTTAGTGACAATCACCTTTACTGTCTTGCTAACCGTGCTCCATCACTTTATTAGGCAATTTCTAGTATAATCGTAAGGGCAGAATGATTATGCAAAGAATAAAACAGGAAAAACCTATAGTAAACAGAAACTTTAATGCATTTAAGATACGAGGATGAATGTTCCATTTTAGGAACTTGTTCTGATTTGGGAAATGCCAAATCTTTTCTGTCTTCTTAGTCACAGGGAAAAGAGCAGAGTTATCTTAGGGCTTACCACTGTAGGGCTTTACTTCAGCCCACTTAAAAGTGAGATTTTTTTTCTTTTTTTTTTTTAATTTCTTTTTTTTTATTCACCTTACATCCCAATTACAGCCCCCCCCTTCCAGTACCATGCTTACAAATTCCTCCCCCTGTTTCCCCCTCCCCTTCTCAGAGAAGAGGAAGCCCTACTTGGGGACCACCCCACCCTGGGACATCTAGTCCTAGCAGAACTAAGCACATTCTTTCTCACTGAGGTCCCCAGGACAGTTCAGGTAGGGGAAGGGGATCCAATGACAGGCAACAGAGAGACAGCTCCCCCTAACCCTGCTAGATTTTAGAAAGGAGTTACAGGTCATAGGGTAAGGGTCAGGAGGATGCAAGTTGTTCTTCCTGGTATAGCCAGGGAATTCAGAACACTGTCATTCCATAATTTCAAGTTCTCCGAGAGAGTGGGTGGCTCTGGGGACACAGGCCTCTACTCTCTTCCTATTTGGATGGCAGAGATATTCTTCCACTCATTTTGACCCATCTTTCCTTACTCTTAAGTGAGCTTCTATTCTTTCCTCCCATTTGCAGGTACAATCATTGGTTTGATGGAATGGCTTTGCTTCACCAGTTCAGAATGGAGAGGGGCACAGTGACATACAAGAGCAAGTTTCTACAGAGTGATACATACAAGGCCAACAGTGCTGGAGATAGAATTGTGATCTCAGAATTTGGCACGCTGGCCCTTCCTGACCCATGCAAGAGCATCTTTGGACGTTTTATGTCAAGGTTTGAGCCACCTAGTAAGCAGCCCTTAAAATGACAGTGATGGTTATTTAAATAAGTATTTATACAAATAGAAATCTTGAAAAACATACATTTAAAAAATATATTTCTGTTTATGCTTATGTGTCTGTGATGGGTGTCCATGAAGGCCAGAAGAAGGTGTTGTTACAGATGGTTGTGAGCTGCTCCATGTGAGTGCTAGGAACTGAATTCAGGTTTTCTGGAAGAGCAATACGTGCTTATAAGTTTTGAGACATTTCTACAGCCCTTGAAAAATACACAGAGTGTGTGTGTGTGTGTGTGTGTGTGTGTGTGTTTTCATGTGAGAGAGGGGGTGTGGACACTGGAATTTTCTCCCTTGGAGTATGTGCTCAATGTCTGCTACCTGGTTTTAGCTATGACTGACAACACCAACGTCAACTTTGTGCAGTACAAGGGTGATTACTACATGAGCACGGAGACCAATTTTATGAATAAGGTGGACATTGAAATGCTGGAAAGGACAGGAAAGGTAATGTGTAGGCCCAAAGTGATTAAAATAGATCCTAATTTTCTTTCTATTCGGAGTACCTTGTAGAAACTAGACAGCTAAAGGAGTCAGAGGTTCATCCCCACCAAACAAAGGCATCCATTAATTTAGGTTACCATCACTCTTTTCCAGGATTGGAATGAGTTGTGGGGTCGGTTTTTCTTAAAGATAATCCCAAATTCCTACCTTAGTTTTAACATCACAAAGGGTATAAGGGAAATAGTCCTGACAGGTTCACACTCTTCTTAGGCACAATGACTATCAGACTAGAGGTTGTATGGACACATATTGCCTTGAAACATTAATTAATAACATGTAAGGACAGTTTTGTTTTTGATACAGTATCTTGCTCTGAGGTTCAGCTTGGCTTGGAATTTACCATGTCCAGCTGTGAACTTGTTATCTTCCTCCCAAGTGCTAGCTTACAGGTGTGCCCCCCCACCTCATTGTAGAATTTTAATTTTGTTTTTTATTATAATTGCTATGCTTATTTTGAACTTAGCTGTGATATTAGATAAGTTCATAGAGATTTTTTGGGGGGGGTGGCATCTGTGGCACCACTGGTTTTTATTGTTTTGATTTTCATCTATTTCTTTTTCTTTAGTAGGAAAGATGATTTATATTTCCCAAATCATACTTTCAACATAGATGACATATTTCCATGATCTGTGCTACTTCACGCTATTAAAGATCTATTGTATATCATTTACAGTTCTCACGTGCTCTTAAATCTGCAGGTGGACTGGAGCAAGTTCGTTGCTGTGAATGGAGCAACTGCACATCCTCACTACGACCCAGATGGGACAGCATACAACATGGGGAACACCTACGGACCAAGAGGTGAGGTGAAGGAGGAGGTGATTTTAGATAGAACTAGGAGTAAACTGTTTCCCATAGTTCCATTATATTTAAAACATAAGCATGAAGGCATTGGAAAGTAGCCTCCAAAGAGGCATTACTGAAGATAAAAATACAGGATTTATCATTGAGTCTGTGCTCTGTGGTCCTTTTGTACCTTTGCTTAGCAACTGATTTCCTATGACTCTTTCAGTGTTAACTTACATCTTTATGTACCATTATGATTTGGGGTATACATTGTAGGTATTTTTGCACATATCTCTTAAATATGAACTTTAAAGACACACTATATTATAGCAATGAGAAATGTAAAATGCTTCAGGAAAGACATATTGGGAGGGCCCACTGTCTATCGCACAGGAGTAACTACCTACAGACTAAATCGAGCTCACAGCTGGATGGCATTCACAGCTCTACACCATACTACTCTGCTGATCATCTGCACACTCCCAAAACTGCTTCCCATCTGCTGCAGAACGGTCCAGTAGCTAATAATTACAGCTAATGTTTATTCAGTACCTAAGACGGGCTAGGGATAAGCAGATTTCTCTGTGTTTTCTTCTTTGCTCCATACACGCCCACTCTCGAAGGCCCTTTATCACCCCTGCTTTACAGATGAGCCAGTGAACTCCCAGGATGTTTAAGTCGTTTGCTTGAGCCAGTTTCCATGTCTCTGAAGCTAGACCAAAACCAGGCCTGACTTTACTGTCAAGGCTTGCCATGAGTCATTCTGTTAGACCATTTTCTTAGTTTTCCGTCATCAAGTCCAGAAGGATATGTTGATGTATTTAACATCCAGTCTCCACCCAGCCACTGTTTCTTCCTCTACTTGCTCAGGGCTTTGAAACTTATACACCCACTCTCTTAGGGAAGGCAAACTTGTGTTTCTGTATGTGAGAACATGTGTTTCTGAGCATGAGTGTTTAGCTGGGGGTATTAGATAGTTATGACTGTCTATCTTGACCAGTAGTCAGACTGTTGTCTCCAGTCAATGGAACCTGTGTTATGGTTGTGTTGTAGCTTTGGTGAGTAGTCGGCTTTGTGGATTGCTCTCCTGTACGTCTATATCTACACATATGAATGCATATGAAAATAAATGCTGCAGTCTTAGTTTTTATTAACTTAGGTACTGATAGGATGTTCCTAGTACCCTTCACCCAGCTTCTTTCCTTTCCTTTCAGAGGAGGGTTGATCCTTGAAAACTGTTACAGGAAACAGCAGAGATCCTCCTTGGCAAAATAGTACAGTGGGTAGAATGGCTCAGTAGAGTTTGTGTTTGTTTTGCTCTGTCCATCAGGTTTTGATCATTAAAAAAAAAATTCACTTCTTATTAACCCTATTAACCAGTTCATTTTGAAACTTATTTGTAATACAAAACCCGCCATTTTTAGTTATTTGTTTTAAAATAGTCACTAGATCCTCAATCTCAACCTAATACACCTAGGAATCGTCTAGAATGCTTGCTGTCAGGGTAGATCACTGGGCTCCATCCATCTGTAGGACTTCTGGTTTAGCAGAACTGAAAAGAGGCCGAGAATCTTTACTGTGGACCCCAGAGGATCTTGGTACATGGAGTCTCTGGATCTCACTGAGAAACCCAGGCACCAATCATGGCTGTCAGGTTTGTTATTCTACCTCCGCTCCCGGATCATATAAAGTACTGGAGACTCTGCAGATCATATTCAAGTGCTGAACAAGGCAGGGCTACTTTGCATTCCTCAGTGTATTAGGTGATTCTCTATTATAATGCCTTCAAGATGCCCTCAGGGCCTTGTAGCTAGCATAGTTCAGTGACTGTGTGTTTACATTCAGCGACTTGGGTAATTCAGTTGCCAACACTGGGATTCTAAGTAATGCCTGACATGCTTCTCTTTTCTCATTTGATTATCTGGTTCGGCGAGAAGGTTTTGAACTGGAACTCAATGTGTATGTAGGTGTAGGAAGCATGAACGCCTGGGATACATTTGGAAAGTGTAATAATTCTGATTGTAATTTCAAAATACCTGCAATTAATTTCTACTTTAAAGAACTTTAAAACCTGTAGAAAGAGGACTAAGAAATAAATGTGCAAATCATAACGAAGTTTTAGCCTTTTCAGATATTTTAAGATCCTCTTTACAAATTAGCAAGAACTCTTTGAATAGTATATCAACCTAGTTATTTTTTAATACTTAAAATATGTTCTTCATATTAATACATCCTCTCTCTCTCTCTCTCTCTCTCTCTCTCTCTCTGTCTCATACACACACACTTAACAAAACATGATGTTTAATGATGTTTCCTATATACATAGTGGTCTCTCAAAACCTGCCTGTTTCTCCACCCTGAACATCTGCAGTAATTTGTACCTATTGCTCGTTCAGTGTCTTTACCAGGATGTCAACAGGCATTACAAAACCAAACCTTTGGTCTTTTCTGCTAAACTTTCTCAAAACGAGTCTTCCTCATTTCAGTGGATGGCGACTCCATCTTTGCTAATGTCATCATTGCTAATGACAATTTGGAATCATTCTTCATGTTTCTCTCTCATATCTTTATCCAGTTAACCAAAAGATTCATCTCAGCAATGCCCTCAAAATACCTTCAAAATCCAGCTCCTCACATCACCCCTCCATGGCCACCTCACACCATCACTACATGGCATTTCCCCCAGACACACTCAAGTCTCTTCCTCACCTTCTTCAAGTCTGCTTGACTGCCATCATATGCTTGGTAAGGTAAACAGGAATGCCCGCCCATACACACCTGCTCCAGTCTTACATTGTTTTACATTACAGTTCATATCACCATCAGATGCAGTTTTTGCAGTTTTAATCATGTTTGATTAGTATTTGAATTTTAGAGATGAATAGATTTTATCTGCTCTGTGTACTGCTATAAACATGAGTTGGGGATATAGTGTTTAGAATACTTACAACAGTGTTTGACTGGTGACCAGTAAATGGCCACAAAATAAATGAGCCAAGAAAAAAAAATGCTGGTTATTTTGTTCCTCAAGAACAATGGCGATTGTGAAATTCCATGTTATGCAAGTTCATCAAGTCTTACACTGCAAATTATAATACTAGGAAGATAATTCAGTACCACTTAAATATTCAATCACCAAGAAGTTACATAAAGATGCTGTTAGTTAACTCATCAATAACTACAGCATGCCTGCTAAATTCTAAGCCCTGGCAAGAGCAAGGGTTATATCTTTCATTCTAGAATGTAAATAAAAATTGTAAAGAAAGAATTTTCTCTTGCCCAGGTTCTTGCTATAATATTATTCGTGTTCCTCCGGAAAAAAAAGAGCCCGGGGAGACAATTCATGGCGCGCAGATACTATGTTCCATTGCTTCCGCTGAGAAAATGAAGCCTTCTTACTACCACAGCTTTGGTGAGTCTGTAGGTGAGGGCAATCGCACTGGGCTCTGCCTCAATGTTGCTGTGTCAGAAAGATAAGTTTCAACAAGTATCATCTTGATAGTCTGTAAGTGTATTATGATAATGAGACCCGGACTGCATTAGTACCAGTTAAGTTATTCCATTAGTCATATACTCTTTAGATTGCTTGAGGAGATATGGCTACTTAAGTAGTTACTAGATATGTTTTAGTCAATGTTAAAATCCTAAAATAATAGTCACACATGAAAAGATCTTGACTATTTCATGTGTATGTGGGGGGGGGCACCTTATATTCTGCATGGATTGTTTCAGCCTTTAAAAATAATGTTTTGTTAACTTTTGAGATGTTTTAGCCTTTATTCAGAACATTTACTTTATGTATTATAAATTGTGATAGCCAAAACATTCCTGGGTCCTTATTTCTAGCGTGTACAGGAGAAGGGTTAAGGAATAAATACACTGAGCATAAACAACACTTTAATATTGTGCTGCTTTCTCTTATTCTTAAACCAAGATAATTTAAAACAGAAAAAATAAAAAGCAACTAAGAACGTTAACCCAAGTGTTCTTAGCGGTTCTCTTTTCTATTTAGAAACAGGAAATATGTCCAGTTGAGCTGGGAAAGAGCGAGGTATTGCTGGCTAGTGTCTGCTCAGGCCAGCAGTGACAAATGCAGTCATTCAGACGGCTCTGCTTCCTTCTTCACTTCAGCTCTCTCTACTCCTGCCAAGTAACAATTTATTGTTTCTTGGAACCTTTTAGGAATGACAAAAAACTACATAATCTTTGTCGAACAGCCTCTAAAGATGAAGCTGTGGAAAATAATTACTTCTAAAATCCGGGGAAAGACCTTTGCTGATGGGATAAGCTGGGAGCCCCAGTATAATACACGTTTTCACGTGGTGGATAAACACACTGGACAGGCTGAGTATCTGAGCATATTTATAACAAAAATGTCACCCCTGGAGCTGAATTTCCATGGGGCTGAGTTTTCACCTTCGCTGGGCATTATTTTAAAAAACTTTTCTAACTAAGGGTGTTGTTTTTTTCTGCTGGTTGGGCTGGCTGCTTATTAATTAGCACAGTGGACACTGTGTGTTGGGAAACTGGGGGGGGATGTTTTTCAATGGGTTGAATTAGAAGGACACAGGAAGCTCTGTTATCACGGGGTTTCCCATTCAGTAATCTTGCGGAGGGGTGCGGTTTATGCAGAGCTCTTCTGCCACTTCTGCAACGACACTTTAAGAATGAAAATAGCTGCTTCTGGGACTTCTTGGAGTGCCAGTACCATAACCATACTGAAGTCCGCTAATGTCCGCTGAATATCTTCTCATAGTCCCCATTAATATTAGCGCCATTGTTTTTGTCTATGTTTATCTCTAAGGGGATAGCATTCTAAATTTAACTTACTCCAATTTCATTACAAAATTATTTGAATAATGAATGTACTTTTTAGTCACTTAATTTATAATAGGCATCACAAGTAACAGTATTTTCTATTAATCTTGTAATTAGAGTCTAGGACCTATTTATCCTGTAAAACATTAGATTGCATTTCAGAAGAGCTTTTAAATTAGTCACAACAATAGATTGGTTTGTGTCAAACAGCCTCAGTTCACTGATTAACATGAAGTGAGATGACTTAAGCAAGCAATGCTTAGATCAAAGTATACTTGCTTTTGTAGTCTGATTTTTCTTCCTTTATACCTACTGACCATGGCATGTGAATGGGATATGTATCCCTGACCATGGCATGCAGGCGGGGGTGTGTATTCTGATATTTCTTCCTTTATCCCCACTGACAGTGGCTTGTAAGAGGTGTGCGTATCCTCCTAACTTGAGCTTTGAAGCTTTATTTCTGAAAGGGGACAGAAAAGAGGGCAGGGGAAGGGAAAGGAATGAGAACTGAGTGGTCTCTGTGATGTCTGTGCATCTGCAGCCTCTCCCAGGAGTGTACTACAGCCCGCCTTTTCTTACCTATCATCAAATCAACGCCTTTGAGGACCAGGGCTGCATTGTGATTGATCTGTGCTGCCAGGATGATGGGAGAAGCCTAGACATTTACCAACTACAGAATCTCAGGAAGGCCGGAGAAGGGCTTGATCAGGTAAGTGTCTTGATCAGGTAAGGACTCCTCTGCCTTCTGAGTGTATGTCCCCATGTGAGGTGTTAACATTTTATTTTTAAGGACGTTTCTTGCTGTATAATTAATCAATAGACTGTTACAGAGCAGTATGAATTAGGTTTTAACAGCAACAATAAAATAAGCAGGATGCATAGAGCATTTCCCCAATGTGCTTCTCTTCCCTCGTTTCCCCAATATCAGTATTTAAAGTTTTGTTTCATCTATTGCTATTGTATGCATGTCTATGCATATGGTGTGTGTGCGTGAGCCAGGAATTGAACTCCGGCTGTTGGGCTTGTGCAGCAAACCAAACCCTTTTACCCTTTGAACCACATTCTCAGCAGCCCAATATTGACTTCTTACATTGTTGTAAGACATTTGCCACAGTTGATGGACTACTGATCCATTATTACCAGCTAGAGTGCACAGTTCTTAGGGCTCGCTTTGTGTTAAACAATCAATCCGATGTCTCTCTAGTTCTGTCTGTTTCTGGAAAGTCTGGAAACTCTGTAGTCCAGTCTGGCCTTAAGCATGCAGCATCTTCCTTCCTTGATCTCTTGAGTGATGGGATTATAGCTGTGTACCATCATACCCAGCTTACACTGACTGACTCCCTCCCTCTCTCCTTTCCTCCTTCCCCCCCTTCTTCCCCCTCTCTCTCCCTTCTTCCTTCTCTTTCTCCCTTCCTCCTTTCCTCTCTTCTTTCCTACCTTCTTCCCATCTTTCCTTCCTTCCTTCCTAGTAGTATGCATTTATGGTTTCTCCATGTCTTTTTGGGTCTTGATAGTTTATTATTATTATTAATCAATAATGTCTTGTGTGGTTATACTAGTTGACTATGACAAATGTTATCACAAACATTTATGCACAGCTTGCATGTAAACATAAATTATCAATTGATGTCTAGTTTAGACAGGTCTCATGAAGTGCAGGTTAGCTTTGGACTCATTGTGTATTCAAGACTGGCCTTGAACCCTGGTCCTGTTGCCTCTGTTTTCCAAGTTCTGGGATTACAACGCCATTTGCCAATACATCCAGCCCTAGATTTTTTTTAAATGTATATTTTGTTAGATTAGAAAAGTTCTCTTTTTATTTTTATATTACTAAGAATATTGGTCATGGATAGACATAACACTTCTTGGTTTTTTTTCTCACTATTGAGGGTATCACATGGCTTTTAGCCCTTGTTTTATTAGTGTGATGAAGTGCACTGATTCCTTCTTGTAAAAGTGTTTAAAGTAGGTATGATGGCAAATGCCTTTAATCTCAGTACTTGACAGGTAGAGGCAGTCTGGTCTCTCTAGGTTCCTGGCCCGTCTGTTTCTAGGCCAGCTGAAATACATAGTGAGACCCTGTCTTGAAAGAAAAACAAGTTTAAGTTGGTCCTGGTGGTGCAGGCCTGTAATCCCAGCTACTTTAGGGGCTGAGGCAAGAGGATCACAGTTCCTGGGGATTCACCTGCCACTGCCTCTCATGCAGCGGGAACTGGGGCATGATAGGTGTTGTGCTATGCAGGCATCTAACCTGGCTTTATATGGTTCTGGGACTCAGACTCGGGACTAGATTCTCAAGTGGCAAATGCCCTACCCACTGAGCCACTGTGCTGGTCTCAAGACTGTTCTCTTTTGTATTATTAAAGGTATAGCCACCCCAATGGGTGTGGAGTGGTGGTTTTGGTTTTGATTTACATTTCTCTAATGACTAATGGTTTTGAGTTTCTTGTTGAGCCCCCAGGGGAAGAGTTGCCTCTAACACCTGGTTCAACTGTGGGTTTTCTTTCCCACCTAAATCTCCACCTCATTGTCTTTCATGATCTCTCTAGCACATCTCAGCCTCCAGACACCTATTGGAGGCATTTTATTCGGATTTCTTCTTTTTTTAATATTTATTTATTTATTTTAGTTCTCAGAAGAACAGTTGATTCATGTCACCTGACCCAACCTTTTATCAACATTGGTTTTTTGGGGGACTGGGGGGGGGGG